>SJYX01000107.1:98440-144631 GCA_006410675.1 Oreotragus oreotragus
TGGACTGTGAAGAAAGCTGAGCAATGAAGAACTGATGCTTTTGAACTGTGGTTTTGGAGAAGACTCTTGAGAGTCCCTTGGACTGCAAGGACATCCAACCAGTCAATTCTAAAGGAGATCAGCCCTGGATGTTCTTTGGAAGGACTGATGCTAAAGCTGAAACTCCAATACTTTGGCCATCTCATGCGAAGAGTTGACTCAGTGGAAAAGACTCTGATGCTGGGAGGGATTGGGAGCAAGAGGAGAAGGGGACTACATAGGATGAGATGGCTGGATGGCATCACTGACTCGATGGACGTGAGTCTGAGTGAACTCCAGGAGTTGGTGATGGACAAGGAAGCCTAGTGTGCTGCATTTCATGGGGTTGCAAAGAGTTGGACACTACTGAGCAACTGAACTGAACTGAACTGAATGCTCATTTTACCAAGTAAACAAAACAAAAAGAAATAAAACAACAAAAGTTAATTTATCTATAACCATCATTTAATAAAAGAAAAAAATTCATTTTGAGTTTGAAGTATATAACTTTCGAAAAAATGCATTTCCTAAATTGAATACATATATTTTTATAAAAATTTACTACAGTACCCTAAGTCTTCTAATTTTGCCTTGGGCTGTTGACAACCTTATTATGCATGACTATCTATCTTTGGACCGTCATTTAAAAAATATTGGAGTAGATGGCATTGCAAGTTGTTTCAACATTGACATTTTGAAATATTAAGCTATGTTGAAGGTCAGTATATCTCCTTTTTTCTGAAAGCATCACTAGTCCAAATTGTTAGAGACAAATATACCTCCATGAGAATATCCCAGGCATGCTTTCTGTAGCTGTTTATATTATTGTTAACCAGAGATGGTTAATTAATTCAGGTCATACCTAATTCACCAGTTTAATTTAAATCATCTTGATAAAGGTGAGACCGTGTTTATATCTGACCCTGAAGCAATTTGTCAGAGCCTCCTGCTTTATTTTAACCTAAGGTCTCACGTTAAGATGATGGAGTAATAGACTAAACAGGAGACTCTAAGAAGGCTGAGGGAACATCTAAGTATTTAATGTGAGTTGAAAAATTCATAAAGATACACAGCACAGGTCACTCTCCTAACTTTCTGTGCCGAAAGAAAATAGCATCTCCATGTCTGAAATCAGTACATTTCATTCGTACGCAGAATGGTTTGTGCTTTGAAATCATCTTCCATGCGAATGAACAAAGGAAGTTCAAATTTCTTATGTCATAAATATAAATAACATCTTGGAAGTGACTTCTAATTCAATTGGCTTATTTTCAAATGAAGAAAATGAAGCCCAGAGCTATTAATTGTCTTGATCAAGCTCACACAGCAAGACTGTGGTTCAAACCAGGAGTTTAGACTTTCATCCAACAACAGTCTGATGATCTTTCTGTCAGATCATGCCACCAGTCAGACTTCCAATGTTCATCTGTGATGTTTTCAGAAAGGTCTTATTTCTAAAAATTTCGGAGATTTCAGAAAAATAATCAATGTGGTTCAGAGTATATGGGTAAAATATTGATAACTTCAGTTTTAATTCTGGCTGTGCCAGTTGCTAGTTGTATAATGTTGAGCAAGTGACAATCTCTCAGAGCTTCATTTCGTTATTGTAAAGTGATGATGTCTACATAGTAGTATTTCTGTGATAAGAGAACAATGTAATATGTACACAATTCTTAGCCCAGAGTTAGGCACATTGTCAGTGCTTCCTAAATTTTCATTTTCATCAGCATTTATGTTTCTTTCAGAAATGCCAGAATTTTAATTTTCAGTCCTAAATCTTTAACTTCAATAAAGGAAACTAGAGATAGTGGAGTGGCTTAGGTGGTAAAGAATCTGCCTCAAACCAGGAGACTTGGGTTCAATCCCTGGGTTAGGAAAATCCCCTGGAGAAGGAAATGGCAACCCACCCCAGTATTCTTGCCTGGAGAATTCCATGGACAGAGGAACCTGGCGGGCTATAGCCCATTGGGTCACAAAGAGTCTGACAGGACTGAGTGACTGATGCTTTCCCTTTCAGTTCAGTTCAGTTCAGTCGCTCAGTCCTGTCCGACTCTTTGCGACCCCATGAATCGCAGCACGCCAGGCCTCCCTGTCCATCACCATCTCCTGGAGTTCACTCAGACTCACGTCCATCAAGTCCGTGATGCTATCCAGCCATCTCATCCTCGGTCGTCCCCTTCTCCTCCCACCCCCAGTCCCTCCCAGCATCAGAGTCTTTTCCAATGAGTCAACTCTTCGCATGAGGTGGCCAAAGTACTGGAGTTTCAGCTTTAGCATCATTCCTTCCAAAGAAATCCCAGGGTTGATCTCCTTCAGAATGGACTGGTTGGATCTCCTTGCAGTCCAAGGGACTCTCAAGAGTCTTCTCCAACACCACAGTTCAAAAGCATCGATTCTTCGGCGCTCAGCTTTCTTCACAGTTCAACTTTCACATCCACACATGACCACAGGAAAAACCATAGCCTTGACTAGATGGACCTTAGTCGGCAAAGTAATGTCTCTGCTTTTTAATATACTATCCAGGTTGGTCATAACTTTTCTTCCAAGGAGTAAGCATCTTTTAATTTCATGGCTGCAGTCACCATCTGCAGTGATGTTGGAGCCCAAAAAAATAAAGTCTGACACTGTTTCCACTGTTTCCCCATCTATTTCCCATGAAGTGATGGGACCGGATGCCATGATCTTCGTTTTCTGAATGTTGAGCTTTAAGCCAACTTTTTCGCTTTCAGAGATAGTGGAAAATGTCCCTTGCAAAAGATTTGAACCAGCTTATCAGTACTGATAAAACATATGAATATGTTTGTCTATCTAAGCGGACTGAAGGCAAATGAAATGCCATAAAATGCTATCTAATCTATTCTGCTAAACACTACCCCACCCATGCCAAAAACCTGGGGTTTATCCAAAATTATGTCCATTCCTTCTGCCTCTTTTACAGATTCAGTCTCCATGTTCAGTTTTAATCCCCAAATGCCTTTTGCACCTGTTTCCTCCCTCCATTTTCTAGACAACAGCCTTGATTTAGGATCTCCTCTATTCTGACTGGACTTCCCCCAAAGCCCAATCACCACATTCCTACTTTATCCTATCCTCCTGTTTCACTGCTACAAAAATAGTCTAATGTTAAAATCTAACCGTGTCATTTCCCTGCTCAAAATTCACCAGTGAATTCCCACCACCTACAAAATGATTCAGAATCTGGGACAAGGCATGCCCAAGCTCTCCCTGAGTTTATCCTGTCTAATCATTCTGAAGTCACACTGCAGTTACCTAGCTCAGTGCTTAGCACGTGGTAGGCACTTCAGATATGATGGGTGAATGAAGAGATGAATATGTAAATGAATACTGAATGAACAGATAAAAATCTAGCATATATTCATTCCTCTGGTCTCCTTTTGAGCACATAGTTGCTTTGCAACCTGGTAGAAATCAGTGCGGCACACAGTCGTTTCAGGCTTCATTCAGAACATTTCTTCCTTCAGAATTATTTCTTCCTTCCAGTGTGTTAGTATATGACTTCTAGACTCTTAAGGCTTTTTATGAAACTCAGTGTTATAGAAGAGCCATACTTTTTATTCAGTTTATTGTGACTATTTCCGTATGATTAAATAACCTACATTAATGGTTACAGAGTATTCAGTCCTGTGGATATATTGTAGTTTACTTAACCAATTTTTTTTATTATCAGAACTTTAGATCATTTACATTTATTTGTTTTGTAAAACATGCTTAGGTGGTATGCATATTCTTTTAGGGGAAATAATCTTAGAATGAATGGAATTTCTTTGTTTCTGAAGCTTTTTCTGTATATTGCCAAATACCCTCCAGAATGATTTTAACACTTCTACTAGCAGGTTGGGAGGGTGCCAAGTAAATATTTTTAATGATAGAAGATTAAGTACCACAACAATTATGTGGGAGGGGGGAGTGTATTTTTTTGTCTTATGATAAATCTAGTCATAATATTGGTTTATTTGATGCCTAGTAATTCTGCAGTTGAGTTTCAGTGTTTTTTCAATATCATTTTCTCTCTCCCTTCCTCTCTGTCTCTTTTCATCCTCTTCTCGTAATGGTCATTTTTGCTCTTCTTCTAGGATTAATAAATCCACAATTGTGTCTTTTTCCTGCTTAAAAAATATGATTAATCAATGACTGTCCTTTTCTCTTTTGGGTAAATTCATCTCAAGTGGTATTCAGAGTCCTGTCATCTTTGGTTTATATACAGAGCGAAACCTGCAGTACTAATCAATGTCACCTTTCAAATAAAGGTTTTTAAAATTTTTCACATTTAGCCATGTCAAGTAATCATTGTTTAGAAGAGCAAGAAAACTAAAGCCATTGAAAAAAGCATTTTTCCTTCCCAAACCATGCCTTACTCTAAAAACTTTGCAAAATAGACATTTCAAAAATGATAGATACAAAGGATACTTCCCTCCCTCTTTTCCTGTGAGACCAATATTCTGAGACCTTGGGCTTAAGGGTAGAATAATATTTAATGAGTCATGTAAAATATTAATTCTGCAAAGCTGTTATTCCTCTAATGATTCTAAATTTTTTTCATTAGAATTGACATAGTGCTTGCAGTTACCTTAGTGAATTATGAGTGTAAAAGAATCACAAGGACCTTACAGGTGCCCAAACTCTCAAAGAATTGCTTAGTCCACATCCATTGCCTCTTCCATGGAGCTGAAGGGACTCAGTTTGCTTATGTCCTCTTTCTTTTCAATGGCCACCATTAACCTGCCCAGTTTTCCTGAGTCTAGGTAGAAGAAAATGCAGGTTTCCCAAGCTCTACTCCTTTAACAAGTTTCAACAGAAACAGCCAGGGTGGTAATAAAAATAACAGAGAGAAACTACCAATTCTGTTCAGTTCAGTCACTCAGTTGTGTCCAACTCTTTGCGACCGCGTGGACTGCAGCACACCAGGCCTCCTTGTCCATCACCAACTCCCGGAGTTTACCCAAACTCATGTCCATTGAGTTGGTGATGCCATCCAACCATCTCATCCTCTGTTGTCCCCTTCTCCTCCTGCCTTCAATCTTTCCTAGCATCAGGGTCTTTTCCAATGAGTCTTAAAATCATGATGTTAGGGCTGCAGTTTCTTAAGCAGTATGGGAGAGCACAATGTGCCACTCCAAAATGTGTCACTTTGGCATAAGGATTAATTTAGGCTAATTATTAATTTATTTTTAAATTGGAGGATAATTGCTTTACAATGCTGTGTAAGTTTCTGCTGTACAACAGCATGAATCAGCTCTATGTGTGTGTGTGTGTGTATTTATGTATACATCGCACGATCCCACTCCTCTAGGTTATCACAGAGCATCGAACTGAGCTCCCTGTGCTATATGGCAGCTTCCCACGAGATATTTGTTTCACACATGGTAGTGTATTTATGTCGATGCTACTCTATCAGTTCACCCCACCCTCCTTTCCCCGCTGTTGCATCCACCTCTCTGTTCTCCACATATGCGTCTCTATTCCTGCCCTACAAACAGACTCAGCTGTACCGTCTTTCTAGATTCCATACATGCGCCTGAACGTATGATGGTTTTCTCTTTTTGATTTATTTCACTCCGTATGACAGATAGGCTAATTATTTTTAAGAAACAAAAGATGCAGAAAGAGACCTTGACCTTTGCCCTAATTGCCTAAAAGAATTTAGATGGAAGATGTGCTCCCAAAACAGATCTGTTATCAGAGTTACCTGCCAAAGCATACGAGCTAGATGTGGTGTGGAGAATTCTTAGAGATTAAAGCCCATGCTGTGTCCCACTGTCTCTGCATGGCCCAGAAAACATTTATTTACCAAACATTTGGTTTTCCATGTGAAATGCCTTTTGAAATTCCAAACCTTTACTCCCCAGAGCCTTTTTTATCTCTAGGTGAAGATGATATTTAAAGTGAAGGCTTCGGTCGTTTTGTCAAGACAGTTTTCCTCGGTTTCTCCCAAGTGTGAAAGTGAAGTTGCTCAGTCATGTCCGACTCTTTGTGACCCCATGGACTGTAGCCTACCAGGTTCCACCATCCATGGGATTTTCCAGGCAAGAGTACTGGAGTGGGGAGCCATTTGTTTGCTTTTCTCCTGTTACTCTGTCTCATGTCAATTTAATTCTTAGATCAGTCAGAAAAATTTTCCTTTCAGAAAAATTTCTTCCTCCCTGAAAGTGATAACCTGAAGCCTTAGTAGTCTTTTGTATCTTTGTCAATTACATCTTACCATGTACCTTGGCTTTTTTGTTTCACCCATAGGGAATGGATGGCCCCATTAAGCTTCAGTTTTAAGTGACCATAAAATCCCATGTTTTCTTGAAGCATACAATTGCTTATGGTTGTTATGCCCAAGTCGTGAAATCTCCCAATGACCACCAGGGAGCCGATATCCAATGCAAAAGCAAGAGAGTTTTTATTAGAAGCTCGAGCTGGGGCTCCCACCGTTACTGACGCAGCGGCTAAGGAGAGGAGCCTTGCACTCTGGGTTTCATTGCTTATATAGAGTATTCTTGTGCAAAAAATTCGAAAAATGGGAGTTTCCGGGTTGGGAGTACCTTCTGTGGAAGGGTTAGGTGTTGGGTTCTGATTGGTTTTCATTTCCTGGGTGTAATTCAAATTTCCTGGGCAGGTCATAAGTCCTGAATGTAAAGTTGGGAGATCCTGATCTGGGATCTGATTGGCTCGCAGGTAGTGGGGTGAGGTCAGGGGCTTTCCAAAGCCTCTTTCCTCAGAACTCTAAAATGGAGTCTTTTTTTAACAAAATGGGGTGGCTTAGGTTCTTCAATGGTCCCCGGCATTTTTCACACCTGGGACTTTTATTAAAAAGGGTCTCTAATTTGGTCCATTCTCTCTGTCTGGTCACTGGTAGGTTTGCCTGTTTGAGTACATGCTGCATGCCTTTAACATGAATTACAGAAGAAAGAAATTTTCCATTAGGAGAAAACTAATATCAATAGAACCAGCAGGATCCTCATATAAGATCCTAAAACGGATTGTGCAGTACTTAACAATGAAGGACAGGTCCTTTTAATTCCAGACTCTTTGTGTCAGGGAGTGAATGATGATAAATTCCATTACTGTGAATGTCAGTTAAAGGGCTGATGAGAAAACTTACAGTAATACTGCACGGAATGTGCATACTCAGAAGGAGAGTCTTTTTCTTTTGTCCTCTACCTTTAATAACTCTAGCTCTGACCAAAGTTAGCTGATTTTTAGAAGTTCACAAGAGCACAGCTGTCCATTATCATGAAGAAAGAATATTCATGAAACCAAAGCACCTGGAATGCCTCTGATTGTAATACATTTCATTTGTCCTAAAATAAAGTGAATTCTTCCCTTTCTCATAAAACTCATTTTTTTAATGATATCTTTTGTTCTGTTACATTAGTTTATGAAAGTCTATGTCTGCAATTAAGACTGAATGATATTAATGTGTTAATAGGGGGGAACTACGATCTTTTTTTTTTACCACGGAGTACAGGTAGCTAATGGGCAAATAGGTAAATGGAAATGATCAGGGTCATTTTATTAGAAAGTTCACCTCCTTATTCATGATAATCAACCCCAATCTAAAGGAAGTAACACTTCCAATTTCTTATATCTCACCTAATTTTCTCCAGTCAATGAGTCAGAACAAACTGGCCATCAAAGAAAACATTAAGGATCCAAACTTTTAAAAATTTACATAATTTGTGGAACTCAGCTGAGCTTTGCGTATCTCAGCAAAGGCTGACACATTTTAGTGGAAAGATCACACTTCATGGGGACATGAGGCATTGAAAGGAAAGCTATGGGGACAGAGAGATAAGGAGTACTCAGGCTTGACTATCTCAAAACTGGAAAAGATAAGGTGATTACATTTAAAGAGGCTAGCAAAAGAGAGATTGGGTAAAAGTCAAAGATATAAAGGGAGATCAGATCATTGCAAACACTCTACCAAAATTTTTAGAAAGGAAGAAACCAACTATAGCAGCAGCATGTTTTACTAACAATTCTACTTTCTAAGGAAAAATAGTTTTGATTGAAAAGAGAGTGCTACTCTTCTGCTGGTTTTATGGCAACACTGTGTTTTAATGGCAGTGTGTTAAAGGAGGGAAAAGAAAACAAAGGTCAGAATTTAAGGAGTACTAACATCTAATTTTCCATAGTAAACAACATATTAGAGTCCTCTTTTAGCACCTTGGATTTTAAAAAAAGAAGCAATCAGAGATAAACGGCCTATTGGTAGCTTGCCTTACAGAATACACTGATGCATTTCTCAGCTCTAAGACTGGATTTGAACAAGAGTCAGACACGACTGAAGCGACTTAGCAGCAGCAGCAGCAGCAGCAGCAGCAGCAGCAGCAGCAATATTTGGCACTAGCCTGGCTGAGTTCATTATTTTATCCCTTGTGAGCAGTAAAAACACCTCCTCTAATTTCTCCCCCAATAATTATTTCAGGAAGTGATAGGTCTTAGAACTTAAGAAACCAGACTGAGAAAGGTCACATCTGCAGACACCTGTGATCATGTTTCTGGTGACTTTAAGGTTCTTGCTTCATCAAGGAGAGAATTTGGAGACAGAGAAGCAGGGAGGTTAAGAAAGTAAACTGAGGATTTACTTAAGCAAGAACACACTCTCTGAGGGAGAGCAGACCCACAGGTGAGGAGATGCAGCCACTTAACAGAGATTCTGCTGCTTTCTGTGTTCTCTGTACTTCACGTTTCATACATTTTAGGCACCTGCCAGATCTCATAGATATTTGAGTTTGTGACTGGAGAAACTCTTCACAAGGCAGAACAAAACAACGTTCTGTATAATTTCTGGTTCTTTTTCTGTCTGTCAGTCTTTCTGTCTCTCCTTTTCTTCTTTGTTTTTCCTATCCTTTGGTTAATACAGCTCGCTGTCATTTCCCTAATTTCTTCTTAGCAAGCCCCATTCTAGGCAGTTAACGTCCTATCCAGAATGACTGCCACCACAAGGGTGAACTGGGTTACTGAGGTGGAAAAGGAGAGTTAGGAAGACAGGAACTGCCTAAAATACACATCACTTATTCTGTCTTTGTTGATGATCATTTTATTCTCTGGGAAATAACTGAAAATTTCTAGCATAACCTTTTTGAAATAATTTAATGAACACTATGTTGCTGTGTTTTTCTTCCCTTTTTGCCTTGATCACTAGGAAGCTCAGGGTTAAGCTGCACACTAGTGGCGGGACATGTCATGAGCCTAGTTTTCCAGTATAATTACTTGTTCCTTCAGTTGTGCAGCTGTCGTTAGTCTCAGCATCAACCAGTGTGCATTAAGGGGGCTGTATGCTCGGTGCTTGGAGAAGGCACTGGCACCCCACCCCAGCACTCTTGCCTGGAAAATCCCAGGGACGGAGGAGCCTGGTGGGCTGCAGTCCATGGGGTTGCTAAGAGTCGGGCACGACTGAGCGACTTCACTTTCACTTTTCACTTTCATGCGTTGGAGAAGGAAGTGGCAACCCACTCCAGTGTTCTTGCCTGGAGAATCCCAGGGACGGGGGAGCCTGGTGGGCTGCCGTCTCGGGGGTCGCACAGAGTTGGACACGACTGAAGCGACAGCATAGCATGCTCAGTGCTACTCCTTCCATTGAGAAGGTTGTCTGATTCCTCTGCTCTTGAATCAAGGTTGGTATTCGTGACAGATTTGACCACTAGAATGCAGTGGAGGTCATGTTCTGGGACTTGAAATCAGATCATTCACAAGAGGCTTCACGGTTTCCATATAGGCCTCTTAGATTACAAGGGAAAACTACTCATGATGGAAGAAGGCCAACTACTCAGACTTGTAAGCTTTGAGGAAGCTTGGAGAGAATGCATGAAGGGAAAGAGAGAGAGACCCGTCAGTCTCAGCTATGCCAGTCATTCCAACAATGCTAGACATGTGAATGAAGGAAACACTTTGGTTCTATCCTTGGTGGGTAGGCAGAGGGAAGACTCAAGGAAACCCCCAACAACCTGAGACTCCATATACATATTGCCCAAGCAATTGAGGGTGTTCAAACCACCCCGGCTGAGATCCCAGGCACTGAGCAGAGATAAGCCATCCTACTGTTTCATTTCCAATTCATTGATCATACAATTGTATGTAGAATAAAATGGTTGATATTTTATGCCATGAAGTCTTGGGGTACTTTGATACAGAGCAATGAATGAATGAAACTTTGACCATACTGTAAACCACTTTACTCTTACTATAAACCACTTTACATCCTTTTTAGAAGTAGATATTTAACTTCTAAAAGACAATCAGTAGTTTTACGGATAACTATGGAGAAGAATATCCTTCCGGTGCTAATCATTGTCATTTAGGTTTATATTTTTCTTCCTTTAAAACTTGTATATCTTTCTCTAGATTTTAGATTGGCAGGATAGTTACTTGTGTGAACTTGCAGAAGTTGTTGGTGTTAGAGATAGTTGGCATACACGAACAAGTTAGTTGCAAATGATGAAGGCCAAAAGTCCTTGAGTGCAGATATAGGAGAAGGCAGAATCTGAAGAGAAGGAAAGGAGTTGGATAAAGTCAGCAGAATGTAAGCTTCTGTTCTCTGGTGGTTGATGATTACTTTTGAATATTTTGTGGTCATCTGTTAGTTCTTCAAGATAGCACTTTGTCTTATGCTAATCGTCACTGTAGATTACAGAGGTGAATTTTCAAAGTTTCCTCAATTCAAGGAATGTTATAATGGTGTTGTTTAGTTGCTAAGTTATATCCAACTCTTTTGTGACCCCATGGACTGTAGGCCATCAGGCTACACTGTTCATGGGATTTCCCAGGCAAGAATACTGGAGTGGGTTACCATTTCCTTCTCCAGGGGATCTTCCTGACCCAGAGATCGAACTCTTGTCTTGTGCATTGGCAGGTAGATTCTTTACCACTGAGCTACTAGGGAAGCTCTATAATAGTGTATGTATTGTTAATTGTATAATGTGTATTAATTGTGTATTGTATAATGTGTATTAATTGTATATTGTATAATGGGTTACCATTTCCTTCTCCAGGGGATCTTCCTGACCCAGAGATCGAACTCTTGTCTTGTGCATTGGCAGGTAGATTCTTTACCACTGAGCTACTAGGGAAGCTCTATAATAGTGTATGTATTGTTAATTGTATAATGTGTATTAATTGTGTATTGTATAATGTGTATTAATTGTATATTGTATAATGTGTATTAATAGTGTATTAATTGTGTGTAAAAGTGAAATTTGCTCAGCTGTGTCTGACTCTTTGCAACCCCATGGACTATACAGTCCATGGAATTCTCCAGGCCAAAATACTGGAGTGGGTAGTCGTTCCCTTCTCCAGGGGATCTTCCTAACCCAGGAATTGAACCCAGGTCTCCCGCGTTGCAGGCAGATTCTTTACCAGCTGAGACACAAGGGAAGTGTATTAATTGTATATGATTCTAAAAAAGAGAGAAGTTAGTTGCCAATTATGCAAAAGCTTTGTGACAGTCTCTTCTCTGTCCCTCTAGTGCCATGTGGTGGCACAGGGAATACATCCCATTGAGTTTAACAACCCCTAGTCATGGTATTTGTCATAAACTATGCCAGACTCTCTGGGTAGCACCATCTATGGTTGAATGATGATATACAAGTTCCCATAAAGCAGCTTCTCATTCCTAAAGTTGTTCTGAATGTAGAGACAGTTCTTTTCAGTTGGACAGTTATGATTTTGCAACATGAATACTACAATTGTGGAGCTTATGCAAGTAGTTCTTCTGACACATACAAAAATGAACAAGATATAAGGTACAGTTCATGGACAAATTTTACTCCATCTCCTGATCATTACAGTGATGAAATAGTGCAGTAAATCACAGTCTTTACATCTTCCTTGAGTCTTTTGCAATCTCAGCTATTGCAACTGTATAATGTACATTGATTTCTGCTTGAAATTCAATGGCAAGAAAAGCTGTTGAATCATTTGGCTCCTGACTACTAAGTAAAGAATCTGTCTCATTTAATAGGTTTGTTTTAGCTAAGAACACCATCATTGTTATGATCCTGCATCCCTTTCCATGCGTTTAGGGGCAGGGAGGAGGTTATAAGTGAGGTTTCAGAAGAGACAATGCAACTGTAGTCTGGCTGTTGCTTTTCTTGACCATCTATGGGATCTGCAAGGCTGTTGAACAGTCCGCCAGTGAAAACCACTTAATTATCTGCTGCATAATTATAAATAACACAGTACCTTTCTATGCCTCAGAGATCACTATTAAGTAAAAGAAAATCTGGTACCCCCCCCATTTCAAACTAAAGTCTGTGCTTCAATTACCAAAGGCAAGCACCTTAGTGCTATAATTTTCCACCCAATCACATCTCATTAGCACTCAATTTTGCTAAAGCCACATGACATAAAAAGTCATTAATAAGCTGCTGCATTTTCTAGGGTATTGGCAAAAAATGAAATCAGATACAACCACATTAATGTTCTGTGATGAGACCTTGCTAATAGGATTAGAAACAGCCAAAAAGATTAGGGGGAAACCATCTGAGAAAGTCACCCCCGGTGTTAAGAGAATCAATTAGCCAAGCTCCTTTCAGGACAGAAGATGCACACTGACCGGGGCCTGTGAAGAAGGCCAGAGGGGCAGAGGGGGCAGGATTTATCTCTTTGTTATGGAGGCAATATGGACTTCCAGGTACAGAGTCCAGAAAAGATCCTCTTCATTTCTGTTAATACAAGATAATGACTCAAGATCATTCCAGCTTCCCCACTGACTCCAATTTCTGTGTTATCTAAAAACAGGCTAAACCTGTTTTCCGTATTTTCATCTGAGCATTAACATAACCTGGCCCGTGGCAGTACAATGCACAGACGTTTTAGACCCATCTTTTAAGTCTCAAAGCTGTAAGGGACCTTTGTGGGAAGTGTGGTTCCCTGAAAATATTCAGGTAACAGCTGGCATTTACCCCCTCACTAGGGTCATATTCCTACTTAGTGAAGCTTGTTTGTCCCATTTTTAACCTGGCATGCCCAGGTCCCAAACTTCAATATCTTCTTTGAGTGAAGTTCCTGAAAAATAGAGAAACAGGGCACCAACATTCAGTATGGGGTCTTCACGTCTAGAAACCTTTGGCCAGTGAGGATGTATGAGGCTGGAAGAATATACCATCACATATCAGGAGGGCCCATACAGGGCACATTACACTGATGCTGTACAAGTTCATGCAGAAACTTGAATTCTAAAAATAAGAAGGTCAGACTTGAATCTGAATCTCTGGTTATATGAGACGGTTGTGATGGTAAATGTAAATAGTTTTGAGCTATCCAGCTGTCAGAGGGAGTCAGGTGGTCTGAAAAAGTTGAAATTCAATAACAAAATCCACCAACAACACTTCATGGTGATTGCTCAGCCTCGTTACAGCAATCAGTCAGGGGCCTTTATATTGTCAGGTCTTTTTTGGGATTCAGGTTTAGTCGTATACTGTCTGACCTTGGGTGAGTTTGTTTAACCCCCCTGAGCCTCATTTCTTTCATCTGTACTAGAAAAGTAACAAGAGTGTCTACCTCACAGAGAGCTGTGAAGATTAAATGAGATAGCACATGCAAACAAAGCATGTAAACAAAACAATGCCAAGATCCTGAATCAGTTCAGTTCAGTTCAGTCACTTAGTTGTGTCCGACTCATTGCATCCCCATGCACTGCAGCACGCCAGGCTTCCTTGTCCATCACCAGCTCCGGAAGCTTTCTCAAACTAATGTCCATTGATTCAGTGATGCCATCCAACCATCTCATCCTCTATCGTCCCCTGCTCCTCCTGCGTTCAATCTTTCCTAGCATCAGGGTCTTTTCCATTGAGTCAGTTCTTCTCATCAGGTGGTCAAAGTATTGGAGTTTCAGCTTCAGCATCAGTCCTTGCAATGAATAATCAGGACTGATTTCCTTTAGGATTGACTGGTTTGATCTCCTTGCAGACCAAGGGACTCTCAAGAGTCTTCTCCANTCCTGGGTCAGGAAGCTTCCCCTGGAGAAGGAAATGGCAACCCACTCCAGTATTCTTGCCTGGAGAATCCCATGGATGGAGGAGCCTGGTGGGCTACAGTCCATGGGGTCACAAAGAATCGGACGTGACTGAGGGACTTCACTTTCACTTTCTGTGCATTATTGCCACATCTTCTTAACATATTCAGGAAGGTCCTGAATAGTCCCTTCCATTTATAAGATAAATAGTAGCTGCTGCTGCTAAGTCACTTCAGTCGTGTCCGACTCTGTGTGACCCCATAGACAGCAGCCCACCAGGCTCCCCCATCCCTGGGATTCTCCAGGCAAAAACACTGGAGTGGGTTGCCATTTCCTTCTCCAATGCATGAAAGAGAAAAGTGAAAGTGAAGTCGCTCAGTCTGTCCGACTGTTAGCGACCCCATGGACTGCAGCCCACCAGGCTACTCTGTCCATTGGATTTTCCAGGCAAGAGTACTGGGGTGGGGTGCCATTGCCTTCCCCGAAATAGTAGCTAACACATCAGAAAGAAGAAATAAAGGCCCCTGGAGATATCAGCTGGAAGCCGAGGAGCTGACCTGAAACTAGCAATTAGTCTGCAGTCTTCTCCTGTTGAACAGGAATAGGTGAGATGGATAAAGAAAGTAAAGACATAATCTTGCCCTTGAGATCTTATATTCCAGCAGAAGAGATTGATACCTAAAGAATCACCCTAGACAATCATTCCTACATGCCTAAAGCATCATTCCTAGAGAACACCAGTTAATCTTGGATTGATTAGGATGAAGGAAAAAAATAATGATGGTATCCTGCATCTTGGGGTGAAATAAAATCTTTCTAAATTCTGCACCAAGCCCTGGTGGCTCAGCCAGAATAAGAGAATACTTCTCAGGGCTCAGTAATCATTTTGGCCTTAATATTTCTACTTTGTAATGGATGTAGAAGTGTTTTTGTCTTTTATTGGCACCTTTACTTGTTGCTGTTGTTCAATCAGTCGTGTCCGACTCTTTGTGACCCCATGGACTGCATGCAGCATGCCAGGCTTCCATGTTCTTCACCGTCTCTTGGAGCTTACTCAAATTCATGTCCGCTGAGGTAGAGATGCCGTCCAGCTTAAATGCCAACTACTTCCCTGTGTATATATTACTTCACTTTAGTGTCATGAATAATCCTATTAAGTAAGTTTGTTATTTCTTGTTAGTTTATTTTTATGAGGAAAGTGAGGCTTAGAAAATTAACTTCCCAGGTGACACATCCTGGAGAAGGCAATGGCATCCCACTCCAGTACTCTTGCCTGGAAAATCCCATGGACAGAAAAGCCTGGTAGGCTACAGTCCATGGGGTCGCAAAGAGTCGGACACGACTCAGTGACCTCACTTTCACTTTTCATTTTCATGCATTGGAGAAGGAAATGGCAACCCACTCCAGTGTTCTTGCCTGGAGAATCCCAGGGATGGCAGAGCCTGGTGGGCTGTCATCTATGGGGTCGCATAGAGTCGGACACGACTGAAGTGATACAGCAGCAGCAGGTGACACATCCTGTAGACATCAGAACAGATGTCTACTTCTAAATCTGTGATTTATCCACAGTCAGCACTGCCTATGTTTACTATAACAGCAGTGACAGAAAGTCTTGAACATCAGCGTCTCAGACACTTCTACTTTAGCTGTTAGGATGTGCCGAGGCCACCAAACAAATCTCTTACAGTTTAGAAAGCATCATTAAGATGTGACCATTCAGAGTACATGACTTAATATTGTCCCACTCTTGTTAGCACAGGGCAGCTACGTGTGTGGACTTGACTGAAAACTGCAGAGTTGAGGCTGTGGTACAGTCTGGTGATGAGTAAATTGTTGCTGCCTGTTGAATCTGGGAGGTGGAATGTCTTCTGAGAAATGTGACAAAATATTTCATATTTATGATCTAGATGAAGAGCCATCAGAAGTCCTGTAAACACGTTTGGTATTTCTCAGTCAGTTTGTTATACCCAGGGACAGAGGAGCCTAGTGGGCTGCGGTCTGTGGGGTTGCACAGAGTCGGACACGACTGAAGCCACTTAGCAGCAGCAGCAGCAAACTGAACACAGTGGAAAACTGCCAAACCCTGAGGCAGTTGCAAAGGGACTCAGGAAAGGGAACAGGGTTAGCCTGGAGCCCAGGGTGGAGAGGAAAGAGAGGAGAGACACAGGTGACTGAATTTTGCTGGCAGTCTCGTGGCTGGATGACCTTCAATGGCAGGAGCTGGTGTGTCAGCTGGAGACAGCGCAGTGCTGAGCTTTCATGCTTCATGACTCAGAGCTCCAGTTGATCATTTTCCAGGGTCAGTGGAGGTTCTGTGCTCACCAAGGCAGGCCTCACAGATTGGCTAAGTACATTGTGGGAACACATGCTCTCCCTTAGGGATTGTGCCAGAGGCTGCACTTTTAACAATAGGGATTTTCATTCATTAGAAAATTGATAATTTTCTTATGGTCATTTTATTCTAACTGCAGCCTCCTCTCCAGACCCAAGAAGGGAGGAGCGAGGTTGGAGAGTAGAAAGAAGACAAAGAGAGGTTTCCGCTCTGTCCTTGTGTCCCCCCCCATTTCAAACTAAAGTCTGTGCTTCAATTACCAAAGGCAAGCACCTTAGTGCTATAATTTTCCACCCAATCACATCTCATTAGCACTCAATTTTGCTAAAGCCACATGACATAAAAAGTCATTAATAAGCTGCTGCATTTTCTAGGGTATTGGCAAAAAATGAAATCAGATACAACCACATTAATGTTCTGTGATGAGACCTTGCTAATAGGATTAGAAACAGCCAAAAAGATTAGGGGGAAACCATCTGAGAAAGTCACCCCCGGTGTTAAGAGAATCAATTAGCCAAGCTCCTTTCAGGACAGAAGATGCACACTGACCGGGGCCTGTGAAGAAGGCCAGAGGGGCAGAGGGGGCAGGATTTATCTCTTTGTTATGGAGGCAATATGGACTTCCAGGTACAGAGTCCAGAAAAGATCCTCTTCATTTCTGTTAATACAAGATAATGACTCAAGATCATTCCAGCTTCCCCACTGACTCCAATTTCTGTGTTATCTAAAAACAGGCTAAACCTGTTTTGCGTATTTTCATCTGAGCATTAACATAACCTGGCCCGTGGCAGTACAATGCACAGACGTTTTAGACCCATCTTTTAAGTCTCAAAGCTGTAAGGGACCTTTGTGGGAAGTGTGGTTCCCTGAAAATATTCAGGTAACAGCTGGCATTTACCCCCTCACTAGGGTCATATTCCTACTTAGTGAAGCTTGTTTGTCCCATTTTTAACCTGGCATGCCCAGGTCCCAAACTTCAATATCTTCTTTGAGTGAAGTTCCTGAAAAATAGAGAAACAGGGCACCAACATTCAGTATGGGGTCTTCACGTCTAGAAACCTTTGGCCAGTGAGGATGTATGAGGCTGGAAGAATATACCATCACATATCAGGAGGGCCCATACAGGGCACATTACACTGATGCTGTACAAGTTCATGCAGAAACTTGAATTCTAAAAATAAGAAGGTCAGACTTGAATCTGAATCTCTGGTTATATGAGACGGTTGTGATGGTAAATGTAAATAGTTTTGAGCTATCCAGCTGTCAGAGGGAGTCAGGTGGTCTGAAAAAGTTGAAATTCAATAACAAAATCCACCAACAACACTTCATGGTGATTGCTCAGCCTCGTTACAGCAATCAGTCAGGGGCCTTTATATTGTCAGGTCTTTTTTGGGATTCAGGTTTAGTCGTATACTGTCTGACCTTGGGTGAGTTTGTTTAACCCCCCTGAGCCTCATTTCTTTCATCTGTACTAGAAAAGTAACAAGAGTGTCTACCTCACAGAGAGCTGTGAAGATTAAATGAGATAGCACATGCAAACAAAGCATGTAAACAAAACAATGCCAAGATCCTGAATCAGTTCAGTTCAGTTCAGTCACTTAGTTGTGTCCGACTCATTGCATCCCCATGCACTGCAGCACGCCAGGCTTCCTTGTCCATCACCAGCTCTGGAAGCTTTCTCAAACTAATGTCCATTGATTCAGTGATGCCATCCAACCATCTCATCCTCTATCGTCCCCTGCTCCTCCTGCGTTCAATCTTTCCTAGCATCAGGGTCTTTTCCATTGAGTCAGTTCTTCTCATCAGGTGGTCAAAGTATTGGAGTTTCAGCTTCAGCATCAGTCCTTGCAATGAATAATCAGGACTGATTTCCTTTAGGATTGACTGGTTTGATCTCCTTGCAGACCAAGGGACTCTCAAGAGTCTTCTCCAACACCACAGTTCTGCACTCAGCTTTCTTTATGGTCCAACTCTCACATCCATACATGACTACTGAAAAAATCATAGCTTTGACTAGATGGACTTTTGTCAGCAAAGTAATCGCTCTCCTTTTTAATATGCTGTCTAGGTTGGTCATAGCTTTTGTTCCAAGGAGCAAGTGTCTTTTAATTTCATGGCTGTGGTCACCATCTGCAGTGATTTTGGAGCCCCCCAAAATAACGTTGGTCATTGTTTCCCCACCTATTTGCCATGAAGTGATTAGACCGGATGGCATGATCTTCGTGTTCTGAATGTTAAGTTTTAAGCCAATTTTTTCACTCTCCTCTCACTTTAATCAAGAGGCTCTTTAGTTCTTCTTCACTTCACCCATAAGAGTGATATCACCTGCATATCTGAGGTTATTGGTATTTCTTCTGGCAATCTTGATTCCAGCTTGGGCTTCATCCAGCCCACCATTTCACATGATATACTCTGCATGTAAGTTAAATAAGCAGGGTGACAATATACAGCCTTGACATACTCCTTTCCCAATTTGGAGAACCAGTCTGTTGTTCCATGTCCAGTTCTAACTGTTGCTTCTTGACCTGCATACAGATTTTTCAGGAGGCAAGTCAGGTGGTCTGCTTTCCCATCTCTTTTAGAATATTCTACAGTTCATTGTGATCTACACAGTTAAAGGCTTTGGGATAATCAGTAAAGCAGCTGCTGCTGCTGCTAAGTCACTTCAGTCGTGTCCGACTCTGTGTGACCCCATAGACGGCAGCCCACCAGGCTCCTCCATCCCTGGGATTCTCCAGGCAAGAATACTGGAGTGGGTTGCCATTTCCTTTTCCAATGCATGAAAGAGAAAAGTGAAAGTGAAGTCGCTCAGTCTATCCGACTGTTAGCGACCGCATGGACTGCAGCCCACCAGGCTACTCCANCCTGGGTCAGGAAGCTTCCCCTGGAGAAGGAAATGGCAACCCACTCCAGTATTCTTGCCTGGAGAATCCCATGGATGGAGGAGCCTGGTGGGCTACAGTCCATGGGGTCACAAAGAATCGGACGTGACTGAGGGACTTCACTTTCACTTTCTGTGCATTATTGCCACATCTTCTTAACATATTCAGGAAGGTCCTGAATAGTCCCTTCCATTTATAAGATAAATAGTAGCTGCTGCTGCTAAGTCACTTCAGTCGTGTCCGACTCTGTGTGACCCCATAGACAGCAGCCCACCAGGCTCCCCCATCCCTGGGATTCTCCAGGCAAAAACACTGGAGTGGGTTGCCATTTCCTTCTCCAATGCATGAAAGAGAAAAGTGAAAGTGAAGTCGCTCAGTCTGTCCGACTGTTAGCGACCCCATGGACTGCAGCCCACCAGGCTACTCTGTCCATTGGATTTTCCAGGCAAGAGTACTGGGGTGGGGTGCCATTGCCTTCCCCGAAATAGTAGCTAACACATCAGAAAGAAGAAATAAAGGCCCCTGGAGATATCAGCTGGAAGCCGAGGAGCTGACCTGAAACTAGCAATTAGTCTGCAGTCTTCTCCTGTTGAACAGGAATACGTGAGATGGATAAAGAAAGTAAAGACATAATCTTGCCCTTGAGATCTTATATTCCAGCAGAAGAGATTGATACCTAAAGAATCACCCTAGACAATCATTCCTACATGCCTAAAGCATCATTCCTAGAGAACACCAGTTAATCTTGGATTGATTAGGATGAAGGAAAAAAATAATGATGGTATCCTGCATCTTGGGGTGAAATAAAATCTTTCTAAATTCTGCACCAAGCCCTGGTGGCTCAGCCAGAATAAGAGAATACTTCTCAGGGCTCAGTAATCATTTTGGCCTTAATATTTCTACTTTGTAATGGATGTAGAAGTGTTTTTGTCTTTTATTGGCACCTTTACTTGTTGCTGTTGTTCAATCAGTCGTGTCCGACTCTTTGTGACCCCATGGACTGCATGCAGCATGCCAGGCTTCCATGTTCTTCACCGTCTCTTGGAGCTTACTCAAATTCATGTCCGCTGAGGTAGAGATGCCGTCCAGCTTAAATGCCAACTACTTCCCTGTGTATATATTACTTCACTTTAGTGTCATGAATAATCCTATTAAGTAAGTTTGTTATTTCTTGTTAGTTTATTTTTATGAGGAAAGTGAGGCTTAGAAAATTAACTTCCCAGGTGACACATCCTGGAGAAGGCAATGGCATCCCACTCCAGTACTCTTGCCTGGAAAATCCCATGGACAGAAAAGCCTGGTAGGCTACAGTCCATGGGGTCGCAAAGAGTCGGACACGACTCAGTGACCTCACTTTCACTTTTCATTTTCATGCATTGGAGAAGGAAATGGCAACCCACTCCAGTGTTCTTGCCTGGAGAATCCCAGGGATGGCAGAGCCTGGTGGGCTGTCATCTATGGGGTCGCATAGAGTCGGACACGACTGAAGTGATACAGCAGCAGCAGGTGACACATCCTGTAGACATCAGAACAGATGTCTACTTCTAAATCTGTGATTTATCCACAGTCAGCACTGCCTATGTTTACTATAACAGCAGTGACAGAAAGTCTTGAACATCAGTGTCTCAGACACTTCTACTTTAGCTGTTAGGATGTGCCGAGGCCACCAAAAAAATCTCTTACAGTTTAGAAAGCATCATTAAGATGTGACCATTCAGAGTACATGACTTAATATTGTCCCACTCTTGTTAGCACAGGGCAGCTACGTGTGTGGACATGACTGAAAACTGCAGAGTTGAGGCTGTGGTACAGTCTGGTGATGAGTAAATTGTTGCTGCCTGTTGAATCTGGGAGGTGGAATGTCTTCTGAGAAATGTGACAAAATATTTCATATTTATGATCTAGATGAAGAGCCATCAGAAGTCCTGTAAACACGTTTGGTATTTCTCAGTCAGTTTGTTATACCCAGGGACAGAGGAGCCTAGTGGGCTGCGGTCTATGGGGTTGCACAGAGTCGGACACGACTGAAGCCACTTAGCAGCAGCAGCAGCAAACTGAACACAGTGGAAAACTGCCAAACCCTGAGGCAGTTGCAAAGGGACTCAGGAAAGGGAACAGGGTTAGCCTGGAGCCCAGGGTGGAGAGGAAAGAGAGGAGAGACACAGGTGACTGAATTTTGCTGGCAGTCTCGTGGCTGGATGACCTTCAATGGCAGGAGCTGGTGTGTCAGCTGGAGACAGCGCAGTGCTGAGCTTTCATGCTTCATGACTCAGAGCTCCAGTTGATCATTTTCCAGGGTCAGTGGAGGTTCTGTGCTCACCAAGGCAGGCCTCACAGATTGGCTAAGTACATTGTGGGAACACATGCTCTCCCTTAGGGATTGTGCCAGAGGCTGCACTTTTAACAATAGGGATTTTCATTCATTAGAAAATTGATAATTTTCTTATGGTCATTTTATTCTAACTGCAGCCTCCTCTCCAGACCCAAGAAGGGAGGAGCGAGGTTGGAGAGTAGAAAGAAGACAAAGAGAGGTTTCCGCTCTGTCCTTGTGGATGTTGACATGTACATTACTGAACATTCTTAACAGGCTTCCGAGAATATTTGTACTGACTGATACCAATGTGACACAATTTACAGACAAATAGAATGTGTGCTAAGTCCTGAGGAGAGGGATAAGGGTGGGGTGAGGGGGGAAATGCATAGGATAAGTAAGAGAAGAGTTTCTTGTCCTCAGATTTTATTCTCTTCCAGAGAAGACAAAACAGATACAAGAATGACAGGAGTAGAAAGCTAACTGAAATGATTGCCAGGGGAGGATTCAAATACGGTCGCTGGGTCTCTGCTAAGCACATGCACGCATGACCACGTTTAATCTGCCCAGCAGCCCTGTGCAGAAGAGATCAGTATCAGACTGACTTTACTGGAGGGGAATTGAAGGCTTAGGGAAGTCACTAACTAATCAGTGGTTGAGCCAGACTTTAAAGGCAGCACCCTCACTCCTCAAAACAGAGTGCATCTCAGGTGCCTCCAGACTTGGACGTTATACAGGCAAATCAGGAAGTAGAACTGGAATTTAAAGGACAGAGTGATCCGCTCTTCTTTAAGGGAAGGCCTTTTGATGGATGCAGTATTTAAGGCTTCAGCTATGAATCATGAATAGAATTTTGCAAGCAGGAAATGCAGAAGTATGTAGCATAGGAGCAGGGGAGGAAAGGGTGTTAGGGTAAAGGAAAGAGTGAATAACCCGATTAATCCTTTCAAAGATAAATACTATTGAATATTATATGTAATAATAAGATTTCAGTATTTCCTAGTGATACTTTTTCCTAGTAACTTTTGTTGTGAACGTGAAGTTTTAAAAATATAAATATAATAAAATGTAATCTAATCTCTAAGCTGCTTGAGGACAGAGATTGTGATCTATGTTATCTCCTTTTCCTTTTGTTTTATACAGAGTGAGCTCATTATGATTTTTTTGACAATTCTTAAAACTTATAGCTGAGAAACATTGGCAATACCAATCTAACTCTCTTTTTTCATATATGGGGACACTGCAGAAAGAAAGGCTACCTGACTTGTTCAAGGACAGAGGGGGTTTCCCAGCTTTCAGATGATGATGATGATGGTGGTGGAGAAGAAGGAGACAATGAAAAAGAGGACGCAGAGGAGGAGGAGAAGGAAGGGAAAATGTGCTTGGTGTAACTCACCCTCTTTCAATCACACAAGTTCTTTGAGATGGCTTTTCTGAGAATGATCACAAATTCATCCTGATCCATCCATATGACCTTTTCACAGGCTTCTATTATAATAAAGAAAGTGAGCTGTATAGGGTGAGAAACAGCTTCTCATTGTGAAAGAGCAGAAGCAAATTTGTTTATTTAGGGACTGAAGTGATAACCCTGCTGCTGCTGCTGCTGCTGCTAAGTTGCTTCAGTCGTGTCCTACTCTGTGCGACCCCATAGACAGCAGCCCACCAGGCCCCACTGTCCCTGGGATTCTCCAGGCAAGAACACTGGAGTGGGCTGCCATTTCTTTCTCCAATGCATGTAAGTGAAAAGTAAAAGTGAAGTCACTCAGTCGTGTCCGACTCCTAGCGACCTCATGGACTGCAGCCCCCCAGGCCCCTCCACCATGGGATTTTCCAGGCAAGAGTAAGAGATAACCCTAGCTGCCTTGAAATATGAATTCTATATCAATATAACTCTCGTAGAAATTGTGTCTTAGAAGATCTCAAGGCACCTCTTTAAGCCTCAAACATCAAATCATTGCCTCCTTGAATGTGTCTTATCCATGTCTATCATGATATTGGAATCTTCCAGTTATTCTCCTATATCTTTGATATATGATATTCCTTATATCACAGAAAATGCTGAAAAGTGCCCGAGACAATATCTGGTATATTGTATACTATCAGTAAATATTTCTTCCCAGATGTATACTATACCATTGGCCAATCCTGAGGCAATTCCTGTTATTGCTCAGATCATTTAAACTCATTCATGCATACTTCAGATTTTTGCTTTTTAATTTCTTTCACACCTTCTTTCTCACATGACTCTCACATTAAGCTTTCAAATGCATGCAGGGCAGATACCTGTTTTTGAGGTGATCAAATAAGCCTAGAGAGATAAATAATTTGCATAAGAGATTTTATTTCAAATCAGTCCTGGGGCAGATATCGGAATCTAAGTCTCCCTGATTGCTAGCCTTGGCATTTCTTTCCATAATTATATTCAGACACTTCTCAGAAACTGATTTTCCCTCATTCAGGTATTCGAGCCAGTTTATACTAACAGAATTATGATTCTTATTTGGGTATTAAAGAGACCTCGCCCAGAGTGATTTCAGCCCACTGATTCTGACAAACATTGGCAATTGTATAACTTTGAGTGACCTAGCTTTGCTTAGTGTTCATTTAATATATTCAGTACACACCATCCTGCCTCTTTTTTTTGTTGTAAATCCTGATTTTCTCTAGTGTCAATTTCTGGGCATGACTTCTCATTTAGGACATAAATGGTGAGATTAACCTGAGTTTGGGGCCCATTTGCCACTGATAGTATTTCTTTTCCTTGATTCTTGACAGTTCTTTCCAGTTCTGAGTTGCATTTCTCTGCATCACAGAGCTGTCATTCAGTCATCTCCTTATGCAAACCATAGGCCCCGAAAAGCCAAGAGGAATAGTTTAGAATGGCCTTTAGGTAGTATTTCTATTCTAATTTTGCTTGTGTAATAAAAATATGCTATATAGTAGGGAAAGGAATTCCTGTTGAAAATAGTAAATGAGACAGTTGATCCAGAGTGTGGTCTTGGCTCTCCAAGCATTAGCTAAGCCATCCCCGCAAGAGCCAGTTATTTCTGTGAAATGTAGATCTGAAAACTTGTCCAGATAACTTCAAATGGTTCCTGTTAGTTTCAGAGAAGAAAAGCAATGAGAATGTTTTGTAAACACAAAGTCACTTCACAAAGTGGGAAATGTCCTCAGCATAAGGAAACTGAAGACTGGGATTGTTGTGACTTCATCCTGGAGAGACGATGCACACAGTGATTTAGCTTGAATCAAACTTGTAGTGGAATCAAACTATTTAGTCTTGAATTCTGACTCCATAACAGTTACTAGCTGTACAGTTTGGGGCAAGTTTCCTAGTCTTTCTAAACCCCGATTGTTCTTTTCATTTTTTATACACATAATAGGAAGTTAACAAAAGCAGTTATAGAGATGTTATAAAAATCAAATGGGTTAAAATGTAAAACACTTAGAAAGTTGAAAGGCCTATGCCAACTGCTCAGTAAACATTAGTACCCAAATCCAAAAATTTCTATGAAAATTTTAAACAAATCTGTGACTGTGGTAGAAAAATAGATGAGAAAACTTATCCAGTTCAACAGTGATTTAAGATTCATGTGAGGTTTATCCAGGTCCAGTTAAGGCTCCATGCTTCCACTGCAGTGGGACATGGGTTCAATCCCTGGTTAGGGAAGTAAGGTCCCACATGCCACACAGCCGAAGAAAGAGAAAGTTTACTCTGACCAGTCGATGTCTGCTGAAGAGTCTAGGAGATCTGCTCGCAGGTTCTTGAACACTTATCTATTTAGACACACAATATCCACGAGGAATGCTGAGGTGAAAGTAAACAGAAACTGAAGTGAAGTGAAGTCGCTCAGTCGTGTCCGACTCTTTGCGACCCCATGGACTGTAGCCTACTAGGCTATTCTGTCCATGGGATTTTCCAGGCAATAGTCCTGGAGTGGATTGCCATTTCCGGGGAAAAGGAATTAGCTCCCCTGTAGAGGCTTCTTAGACATTTATCTAGACATATCACTACACTTACATGGAGCAATTCAAAATCTTAAAGTTCAGGTAGAAAAATGTCAGGCTGACTCTACACCAAGTTGGCTTAATTTCAGTTAAAGAAAGTAAGATTATTCTGCTTTTCACACTTTCCTGAAAGTAGTGGGCAATAAGTAAAGTTATTCATATTTGAAAGCATAACATTTAAAAATTCAAGAAGATTAGAAATAAAAGCAATCTTAATCCTTTTGTAAAGAGTGGGTAGTCATTTGCCTAAATACCATCTGTCAAACTAGAGCAAGAAACCAGTTTTTTCTGAATGTATGTCAAGTAACATCATGCCATATAATTTGTTGTCTAGACATGCTTATCTGATGTGAATAAATCTTAATTCTGATTTTACCTTATATACTAAGATAGAAACTAACATAGTTGATCTTTATCTTTTAATTTCCTCATCTATGAAATGAAAATATTGCTCAGCTGTTCAAGGAAGTGCTGTTTTTCACACTTCAGTTTCAACATAGAATAATAGGAACTGAAGTTTATACTTTCCTTCAGTGAACATGTTTTGCCTTAATTCTCTGCTGTGCAACTGACAGTCAGTAAACTGTATACACTGTCTTTATAGCTGGTTGTGGTAATGGTTTAATCAGTAAGTCAGGTCCGACTTTTGTGACTTCATGGCAGGTAGACCACAAACCTCCTCTGTCCATGGGATTTCTCAGGCAAGAATACTGGAGCAGGTTGCCAATGTCTTCTCCAGGGGATCTTCGCAACCCCGGGATTGAACCCGCATCTCCTGCATTGCAGGCGGGTTCTTTACCAGCTGAGCCACAAAAGAAGCCCTTCTTTATAGCTGACTCAAACTTAACCTTTCTATATGGTCCAAAAAATTGAGGCCATGTAACCAATGGAGCGGGAAGGGACCAAATGCTGACATAAAAGGCTCCTGGACTTCCCTCATCCTATGGACACGCCAAATGTATAGGTACATGTGCTCACTCTTCCTGACCCAGGGATCAAACTTGTGGCTCCTCTGTCTCCTGCATTGCCAGGTGGATCCTTTACCACTTCAGCCACGTGGGAAACCCCTATAGGTACACACGGAGCAATTTCCTCTGAGAGAGAAAAAACAAACAAACAAAAAAAACCCTGAGTGACTTCTCCACATTAGGAGATTGAAACAGTAACAAAGACCTCTCAACAAACAAAAAGTTGAGGACGACGGTTTCACTGGTGAATTTTACAAACATTTCAAGAGAAAGAAATTCCAGTTCTTCTCAAACTCTTCCAAACTATAAGAGTAGGAAACACTTCCAAACTCACTTTACAAAGCCAGCATTACCCAGATACCAAATACAGACAAGGACACCACAAGGAAAGAAAGATAACCAACCAGTATCCTTAATGAACACAGAAGCAAAAATTCTCAGCAAAATAGTACCAGGTGAAAGTATATTAAAATGATCATAAAGCATATTTAATTGGAATTTATCCCTACAATGTGAGGATATTTCAGTTATGCCAACTGATATTTATCAGTGCTGTACTCCGTCAATAAAATGAAGGATAAATTACATGGTCATCTCAATAGATGCAAATAATTTTGACAAAATTCAGCATTTATTTATGATAAAAATTCTCAACAAACTGGATATAGAAGGAATGTACCTCAACATGATAAAGGCCATATATAATAAATCTGAAACTAAGTTTGCATTAAATGATGAAAAGCTGAAAGTGTTTCCTATAAGATCAGGAATAAGACAAAGATGTCCACTCTTACCAGTTTTATTCAGCACTGTAATGGAAGTCAAAACCAGAGTAATTAGGTAAGAAAAAGAATTAAAAGACATCTAAATTGAAAAGAAAGAAGATTGACTTTTTGCAGATAACATGATATTATAGATAGCAAACCAAAAAAGACTTCATCCAAAAAAAAAAAAAAAAACCAACAAACTGCCAGAACTAATAAAATGAATTCAGTAAAGTTGCAGGGTACAAAATCAAGACTCAAAAATCAGTTGCATTTCTTTTAAAAAAAATCATATGTCACCATACAAAGATATTACATTATTATTGAACAAATCCCCCTACTCTGTACATTTTCTACCCATAACATTTATTTTGTAACTGGAAGTTTGTACCTCTTAAACTCCTTCACATATTTCTCGTATCCACCACCCACCCCCCATGCCTCTGGCAGCCACTTTCTGTTGTATCTATAACCCTGTTTCTGTTTTATTTGTTCATTTGTTTTGTTTTTAGATTCCAATATAAGTGAAGTCATACGGTATTTTTCTCTCTCCGTTAAACTTATTTTACTTATCATGACATCTTTTTGCTCCATCCATGATATGCAAAATGGCAAAATCTCATTCTTTTTTTATGACAGAGTGATATTCTATCGTATACATGTACTACATCTTACTTATCCGTTCACTTGTCTATGGGTTGCTTGCATACCTTGGCTATTATAAATAATGCTGCAACGAACATAGGGGTGCATATATCTTTTATAATTAGTTTTTTCTTTTTTTTTAGGTAAATACCTAGGAGCGGAATTTCTAGATCAAATGGTAGTTCCAGTTTTAATTTTTTGAGAGACCTTCACATTAATTTTATAGTGGCTGCAGCGATTTACATTCCACCAATAGTGTGAAGGTTCCCTTTTTTCCACTTTCTTGCCAATACTTGCTCTTTCTTAACTTTTTAATAATTGCCATTCTGAAAAGTATGAGTGATATCGCATTGTACTTCTATATAGTAACAACAAACAACAGACATTTTCCCGAAGACATATAGTTAACCAACAGACACGTGAAAAGATGCTCAGTGTTTCTAATCACCAGGGAAATGCAAATCAAAATCAGACATTTCGCCAAAGAAGACATACAGATGGCAAAAATACACATGAAAAAATGCTCAGCATCACTTATTATAAGAAAAATGCAAATCAAAACTACAATGAGGTATCACCTCACACTGGTCAGAATGGCCAGCATCAAAAAATCTACAAACAGTAAATTCTAGAGAGAATGACGAGAAAAGGGAACTCTCTTGTTCTGTTGATGGGAATGTAAATTGATACAGCCACTATGGAGAACAGGATGGTGATTCCTTGAAAAACTAGGAATAAAGCTACTGTATCACACAACAATCCCACTACTGGGCATAAACCCTGAGAAAACCAGGATTGAAAACGACACAAATATCCCAACTTTCATTGCAGCAGTCTTTACAATAGCCAGGACATGGAAGCAACTTTGAAGCCCATTGACTGATGAATGGATAAGGAAGTTGTGATACATATATACAATAGAATATTATTCAGCCCTAAAAAGGAATGAACTTGAATCGGTTTTATAGATGTGGATGAACCTAGAGCCTTTTATACAGAGTGAAGTAAGTCAGAAGGAAAAAAACAAATATTCTATATTAATGTATAAATATGAAATCAAGAAAAATGGTACTTGTGAACCTATTTGCAGGGCAGCAATAGAGACACAGAGAACAGAGTTGTAGACACAGCAGGGGAAGAAGAGGGTGGGACAGCTTCGGAAAGTAGCATTGAAACATATATATCACCATGTGTAAAAGAGATAGACTGGGAATTTGTTGTATAATATGAGGCTTCCCTTGTGGCTCAGAGGTTAAAGTGTCTGCCTGCAATGCGGGAGACCTGGGTTCGATCCCTGGGTCAGGAAGATTCCCCTGGAGAAGGAAATGGCAACCCACTCCAGTATTCTTGCCTGGAGAATCCCATGGACAGAGGAGCCCAATTCAGTGTCCTGTGACAACCTAGAGGGGCGGGATGGTGTGGTAGGTGGGAGGGAGGTTCAGGAGAGGGGGCACAAGTGTATCCCTATGGCTGATTCATGTTGATATATGGCTGAAACCAACACAACATTGTAAAACAATTATCCTCCAATGAAAATTAAGTTAAATTAAAAAATCAAAATGAAATATCATCTCAATTGTTAGATTATTTATTATCAAAACATAAGAAATAGTGTGGGCAGTGATGTGGGGAAAGGAAACCCTCATGCACTGTGGGTGGGAATGTAGACTAGTGTAGCTACGATGGAAAATCATCTGAAGATTCCTCAAAAGAGTAAAATAGAACCACTATATGATCCAGTAATTCAATTTATGAGCATTTATTGAAAGAAAAAACAGTAACTTAAAAGTATGTAATCACCCCCATGTTCATTGAAGCATTTTTTACAATGACTGAAAGATGACCTAAGTGTCCATTGACAAATGAATAAAGAAGATATTGTACATGTATGAAGTGGAACATAATTATGCCATAAAAAGAAGGAAATCCTGACATTTGCCACATGGATGGACTCTGAGGATATTATGCCAAGTGAAATGTCATACAAAGAAAAACAAATATCATATAATCTTACTAATATGTGAAATCTAGAAAAAAACAAAACAAAGAAACAACCTTGAACTCATGAATACAAAGAATAGACTGATGGTCTCCAGAGGCAGGGAATCGGAGAAGGCAATGGCACCGCACTCCAGTACTCTTGCCTCGAAAATCACAGGGACGGAGGAGCCTGATAAGCTGCAGTCCATGGGGTCGAGAAGAGTCAGACACAACTGAGCAACTTCACTTTCATTTTTTACTTTCATGCATTGGAGAAGGAAATGGCAACCCACTACAGTGTTCTTACCTGGAGAGTCCCAGGGACGGTGGGGCCTGGTGGGCTGCCGTCTATGGGGTTGCACAGAATTGGACACAACTGAAGTAACTTAGCAGCAGCAGCAGCAGCAGCAGCAGAGGCAGGGAATAGGGGATAGATGAAGGGGGTATAAATGTGGTCAAAAGGTAAAAACTTCCAATTAAAATAAATCATGAGTATGTTTTCACTTTCACGCACTGGAGAAGGAAATGGCAACCCACTCCAGTGTTCTTACCTGGAGAGTCCCAGGGACGGTGGGGCCTGGTGGGCTGCCGTCTATGGGGTTGCACAGAATTGGACACAACTGAAGTAACTTAGCAGCAGCAGCAGCAGCAGCAGCAGAGGCAGGGAATAGGGGATAGATGAAGGGGGTATAAATGTGGTCAAAAGGTAAAAACTTCCAATTAAAATAAATCATGAGTATGTAATATACAGTTTGGTGACTATAGTTATTAGTCCTGTACTATATAACTGAAAATTGCTAAGAGAGTAGATCTTAAAAGTTCTTAACACAAGAGAAAAAACTGCAACTTTGTATATTTATGAATGTTAACTCCACTTATGTGGTGATCATTTCACAGTATATGCAAACATCAAATCATTATATCATATCTCAAACTAATGCATTGTTGTACATGCATTCTTTATTTTTTTTTAATATTAACAAGAGTTTATAATTGTTGGTAAAGATGTAGAGGAACATGAACCTTTGTGTACTACTGATTGGAATGTAAACTGGTACAGCCACTGTGGAAAACAACATGTATGTTCCTCAAGAAATTAAAAACACAGCTATCTTATTATTAAGCAACTCCACTTCTGGATATATCCAAAGGAAGCAAAATCAGTATCTCAAAGAGATAGCTGCAACCCATTTCATTGCAGCATTTACAAGACATGGAAAGAACCTATGTGTCCATCAATAGATTAACGAATAAAGAAAATATGATACATACACACAATGAAATACTATTCAGCCCTAAAAAAGAGGGACATTCTGTCATTTATGATAACATGGATGAAACTAGAAGCTATTATACTTAGTGAAATAAACCATACAGAGAAAGAAAAGTATTGTATGGCATCACTGACATGTGGATTTTTTTTTAAAGTTAAACTCATAGAAACAGAGTAGAACAGTGGTTGTCAGGGACTGAATTGTGGGGGAAATAGGAAGAGTTTGTAACATTTTCAGTTATATTATGGATAAGGTCTGAAGATCTCATGTATAATATGGTGACTATAGTTGATAATACTGTATTGTATAATTAAAATTTGCTGAGAGAGTAGAACTTGTGTTCTCATCAAAATAAATATATGAGGTGATAGATATATTAATTAACTTGGTGGAAATAATTTTACAATGTATGAACATATCAAATCATCTCATTTTTCACTCTAAATGTGTTACAAATTTGTCAGTTATACCTCCATGAAGCTGAAAGAAAAAAATGAGGTCTTGTCTTTTTATTCATCATATAGATTTTGAGAGCTTTATGCTTTATCCTGAGTATATCCCAGTGTGCTTTTGAAAGATAAGGCCTTAGTGTTTATCTCTATCTCATCATCTACTCTTCATCTCATAGCTCAGATAAACTGAACTGCTTTTAGAACTCCAGTAACATTCTTTACCCTCATTTCTAGCTGATAACGACTTACTCTTCAAGACAACTTAGAAGTGTTTTCCAGAAAGCCTTTCTTGATTTCTTTCCTACTTCAGCACCCTGTCCTTGACCTGACATGGCGCTTATTACACTGAATTGCAACTGACATATGAACTCATCAGGGGCTTCCCTGGTGGCTCAAACAGTAAAGAATCTGCCTGCAATGCAAGAGACCTTGGTTTGATCCCTGGGTTGGAAAGAGCCCCTGGAGAAGGAAATGGCTACCTACTCCAGTATTCTTGCTTGGAAAATTCCACAGATAGGGGAGCCTGGTGGACTGTAGTGCATAGGGTTGCGAAGACTCGGACATGACTGAGTGACTAACACTTTCACTTTCACTCATCATTCTGCCAAACTGGATCATGAGTTCCCTAAGTGAAGAAACTGTCTTTCCTAATGTTATACTGCTAAAGTCTAACATGGTGTCTAATACCTAGTAGGTTCTCAACGAACACTTATGAGTGAAAGAGTGAAGGAACGTAAGCATGTGAAGAAAGTAAATTGTCTCCCAGTGGAGTTTTAGAGAGTTTGATTCAATTCAGTGATTTTCTAGAAAGTGTAAATACTCTCCCTAGTCTTGTGTTTCCCTATTACTTTAACCATATTTTATTTGTCAAGGGGAGCATGAACTAGACCTGGGTTTGGGACGCCGTGATAGAAGTAATCTTCATGGCAGATTCTAGAATAGAGAGGGAGATAAATCCAGGCAAGGCACATTTCATCTGTACCTGGAGATATTGAGAGGCTGAACAGGATTTACTCCTAGATTTATTTTCACTGATTTACCCCTAGATGTAAATGATTGTGATCTGGATGAGCACATGGCTATTATCCTAGATTGGGAGGTTTGGACAAGTGACGTCTGGTACTTAATAGGTGTACCCTCCATGTGGAAGAGCTAAACAAACTAATGTTTGCTTTGGTCCAATAGGTCTGGGTTTAGGCAACTACGATAATAATGTTGTTGTTATTTAGTCATTAAGATATGTCTGGCTCTTTTCAACCCCATGGATGTAGCCTGTAGGCTCCTGTGTCCGTAAGATTTTGCAAGCAAGAATACTGGAGTGGTTTGCCATTTCCTTCTCCAGAGCATCTTCTCAATTCTCAGATTCTTGATTGCTGGGCCACCAGGAAAGCCCACTATAAAGTTATAGCTCTGTTTAGTATTCTTTTTTTTTTTTTTCAACTGTATCATATAGGTAGAAATCACTACACATACTGTGTTACTGGAGAACAAGCTTACTTTTGATTACTATCCAGAAAGTTTGTAAGATGGATCCATCTCTTGAAATGGTGTGGTTTTATGGAAGATTTCCAGTTGCTGCTTATCTTCTCTTGCTTTTAAATGCTTACTTTGTCTTCTGGAATTTGTGCCCTACTGATTGTGAAATTTTAGATCAGAGTATAAATAGACCTTGCCTAAACAGCAGTAAAACCAAACTACACTTAGTCATCACCTAAGAACATGAAATATACTTTGTTTCCATCTTCCTGACAGGAAGGACTATTTTTAAGCCTTTAAAAGAAGTGATTCTACACTGCTGTATTCAAAATGGATAACCAACAAGGACCTATTATGTAACGTGGATATCTACTCAATGTTATATGCCAGTCTGGATGGGAGAAGGGTTTAAGGGAGAATGGAGACTGTGTATGTATGGCTGAGTCTCTACACTGTTCACCTGAAACTACCACAGCATTGTTAATCAGCTATATCCTAATACAAAATAAGAAGTTTAAAGTTTGTAAAGAAGAAGTGATTATAACAATTTGTGAGTTCTTCAGGTTGGAATGCATTATCATACAGTAACTTTTAAAATAAAGACATGCTATACATTCTCAATACACNGTCTCTACACTGTTCACCTGAAACTACCACAGCATTGTTAATCAGCTATATCCTAATACAAAATAAGAAGTTTAAAGTTTGTAAAGAAGAAGTGATTATAACAATTTGTGAGTTCTTCAGGTTGGAATGCATTATCATACAGTAACTTTTAAAATAAAGACATGCTATACATTCTCAATACACCTTTAAAGTATCTACTTATTCAATATATGTCTTCTGTGAAGTTAGAAGTCAACTAATTCTTTTAACAATCAAACTTTAGCAATGTGGGCTATAATATCTTTCAATATATAGCAAAGAACTTAGGTAGAACTGAAACAAAAGTTTCTGCCTTTCTCATTCTTTTTATTATCCATTAAACCATGTTTTAGTCATCAGCAATTAATTATGATAGCCAGTTAGCCTAATAGCAAAAAGTTTTAAAGATCCCTTTTCCATATTTAAGTCATTATAATGTCATTTTTCTTTCTAATATGTCTGAGTGAAAAGTTTCCTTAGAGAGTGAGTTAGGCCTTCATTTAAATAGTAGCATGCAGCAGAGATAAAGTGATTGGGAGGAAATCTATGGTTAAATTTAGGCTTAATTGTGAATTCAGGATTCCCAACTGCCACATGTGAATTAAAACTCCATCTGAACTTCTGCTTTTTAGAGCCCTTTCTTTGCTTGATTCATTCTACAGCATTGCTACTGAAATCACTCTCCATTAAGAGCAGGTGGGATTCAGCTATTAAACCTTGTTTAGAAGTTACAAGCAATTTGGAAAACCAAGAAGTGTAGCACACGAGTTACATCTCAGAGAAAATTTCACCAGAGCTCAAGTTTCTGCTTTTAAGGAGTGACCATAGTTTAGTGGGTCTTTAAAGGAGGAAAAACCTCAACTTCTGGATTTTTCCACTTTGATCCACTGACCAGCTTCCTGAGAAATTAACTCTTGAATCCAAGTAAGTTTTGTCAAGGCTGGAGAAACTTTATGATTCAGTTCCTAACACTTAAGATGCCAGTGATCTCAGGAATTGCACTTCACTAACAGAAAATATTAGACACTCAAACCTGAGTGTGATAGGGAAGAGGGAAGAATGAGCCTTTGAGTCCATTTTTCTCTTTTATAAATACAGACGCACTTTCTTCTATAACATGTACTTTCTCGCATTTGATTCATTGGTTCTTGGTCTTCAGACTGATCACCATCTCTGAACCTTATATATGTATATATTTGAACATTTTCTCTAAAGGGTCATTTGTCCCAGGATGTTGCCCACTCTCCATTTAGAATCCTGTTGCTTAGTTTTAACAGCTGTTGCCATCCCTCTGTTGCATATCACTTCATGTCTTACCTTGCTCATTTCCCAGAGTGAGTAACTCGCTTCTGTGTACTTTTATATCATTTTGCAGTGTTCCATGTACACTTTTATTTATTTCTCTTATATTAGAATCCTTTGATTTTCTTCTTTTTCCTTTGGAAACTGTCCAGAAGGCCTAACTTGTCACTTTAGTAGATCAGTAGATGAGAAGAAGAATTTTAGCATGTCTGAACTGAAGGGTTAGAATTCTCAAATGAATGATTCTTTTATGGATGAGGAGACAATGTCCTGGAAGGAGTGAATGACTTGATGAACGGCAGTTAATACATTGGTGGCAAAACAAGTGCTTTAATCCAGGTTTTCCAACTGTTGTATTTTTCTGGATTTCTTCCTTAATGCACACATAGTCTCCTTTTCAGATTCTTTTCCCATATAGGTCATAATGAGTAGCATTCCCTGTGCTATACAATAGTTTCTGATTAGTTATCTACTTTATATATTATAGTGTATATATGTGAATCTCAATCTACCAGTTTATCCCTCCCACGCCAAACTGTAATGACCTATATGGGAAAAGAAATCGTAAAACGAGTGGCTATAGGTATATGTATAACTGATTCACTTTGCTCTATGGCAGAAACTAATGCAAAATTTTAAGTAAAATTTTATATTCCAATACAAATTAATTTAAAAATGCTCGCTTTCATATAGTTCAGTTTGTGAACTGATATGATAATTAAAAATAGGCGGGCATTGTATCACTTTTATCAACAGTAAAGAATATGTGATTGTAAGGCAATATGACATTTTAACAAAGAAACATAACAGAGTTTGTACACTGAAATGAGTCACAGATCTTTAGGTTGTCCCCAGCTTTTATTCACTAAGTTGTGTCCAACTCCTGTGACCCGATAGACTGTAGCCTGCCAGGTTCCTCTGTCCATGGGATTCTCCAGGCAAAAATACTGGAGTGGGTTGCCATAGGAAGTATATAAAATTATCCAAGTATTGTGAAATTTGCTTAGAACATTGTTTTAAATGGAGATGATTCAAGTACTAGAAATACTTTGAGCAGAAAAAGGTACAGTTTCTAATGCCGCCAGGATCCCATTATGAACAGGTGAGTTGTATTAGGAAAAGGATAGATTTCTTACTCTTCTCATGTAAAAAACACACAGCTGGACCAGGGAAGGGGTAAGGGAGAAATTCTTTCTCCAGCACTTTATCACTAATAGATTTTTATAAAGGAGAAAGGAAACTCAAAACCCACATCATAGTTGTACTATTGAAGAGGTCAGTAAGGTCCCTTCCTTGTGCCTTAAATGCCAGTATTAGACATATTTAAGTAGAATTAACCAAATTTATAAGGTGTTTATAAAATGTATGTAAATATATATAGAGAGAAGCAGCAGAAAAGACATGTATTATTTTAAGTGTACAATTCAGAGTCGGAAATTACTGTGTATTCTTTTTCTGGAATCAAATCTGAAGTGCTACACTCCCTGGGAGATGCTCTTTAGAAGCAGATATGAATATAGATAGCATATTAAAAAGCAGAAACATTACTTTGCCAATAAAGGTCTGTCTAGTCAAGGCTATGGTTTTTCCAGTGGTCATGTATGGATGTGAGAGTTAGACTGTGAAGAAAGCTGAGCACAGCAGAATTGATGCTTTTGCACTGTGGTATTGGAGAAGACTCTTGAGAGTCCCTTGGACTGCAAGGAGATCCAACCAGTCCATTCTAAAGGAGATCAGTCCTGGGTGTTCTCTGGAAGGACTGATGTTGAAGCTGAAACTCCAGTACTTTGGCCACCTCATGCAAAGAGTTGACTCATTGGAAAAGACTCTGATGCTGAGAGGGATTGGGAGCAGGAGGAGAGGGGGACGACAGAGGATGAGATAGCTGGATGGCATCACCGACTCCATGGACATGAGTTTGGGTGAACTCCGGGAGTTGGTGATGCACAGGGAGGCCTGGCAGGCTGCAATTCATGGGGTCACAAAGAATCAGACACGACTGAGCGACTGAACTGAACTGAACTGATGAATACAGAAGCCTAAGAGTTCAAGCCTTTGGTACCTAGAATTGAAACTTCCATATAAAGAATTGTTCTTGAGGTTTGAGTATCCACTTTGTTCAGTCTTCAAATCCAATAACCTGGGAAAGCTTCAGGGAATAAATCACAAAGGTTAAGGTTTTCATATACCTCCGGTTAATTTAAAGAATCTTATGGATGATTAAAATACACACACAATCCAAAATTTATGTACGTTATACCATTCTTCTTTCACTCAATAAATAGGAAAAATGATTTGTTTCATTCAGTTCAGTTGCTCAGCTGTGTCCAATTCTTTGGAACCCCATGGACTGCAGCATGCCAGGCTTCCCTGTCCATCACCAATTCTTGAAGCTTCCTCAAACTCATGTCCATCGAGTTGGTGATGCCATCCAACCATCTCATCCTCTGTTGTTCCCTTCTCCTCCTGCCTTCAATCTTTCCCACCATCAGGGTCTTTTCCAATGAGTTAGTTCTTTGCATCACATGGCCAAAGTATTGGAGTTTCAGCTTCAGCATCAGTCTTTCCAGTGAATATTCAGGACTGATTTCCTTTAGGACTGACTAACTTGATCTCCTTGCAGTCCAAGGGACTCTCAAGTGTCTTCTCTAACACCATAGTGCAAAAGCATCAATTCTTTGACACTCAGCTTTCTTTATAGTCCAACTCTCACATCCATACATGACTACTGGAAAAACCATAGCCTTGACTAGATGGACCTTTGTCGGCAGAGTATGATTTGCTTAATCTAGAAGAAAAAAGCAGCTGTTGATTTTCACTTGGAAATAATATCGAGTTGAGTAACAAAGAGCAAGTTATTTTTAGACTTGAAGTGATATCAATTATTTCAGAAGTAACCTAATTCAATCTCTTCATTTTAGAGATGGAAAATTGATACTGAAAAAATGATATGATTTGCCTAAGATCAGAGAAGGCTAGTCACAAAATTGGAATGAGTCTGGATATGTGGATGTTGTGCATCAGTATAGGGTGTGTGTGTATAACTGTATGCTTGTATGTGTGTGTGTAGTAATTTCTCAACCTAAATCAAGTTATTAGTTGGAAGGGGCTTTCTAAGTTTTGGTGTACCGTGGAGATAATCCACTTACATGTATGATTGCCCTTCTGTTTGTATCAAATCTTTTGGAAAGGCTTTTCTCAGTTTTTATAACTTCTAGACATCATCCAATGACCTTGAATTAAAAGGTAAATATGATATTTAAAACCTACATCTAATTATATCTCTGGGTTTCTCAGGTATTACAGCAGAGAACCAAATACTTAGTCTTTTCTTAGGAAATTGGTAATGGAGAAGGAGGTCACAAAATAAGGGGGGAAGAATCATAGAAAAATTCATTTAAATCTAGTATTATTGTTCACTGGGAGTACACTGATTAAAAACCTAGATGTTTACTTAGATGCATGATTTAATTATTATTTTGTAAACTTGCGAGGTGTTTTGATCTCTGATGCATTCTCAGCAAATGTCATAGTGGACTGGGGGGTACAACTATAATCCGTGATTGAGATGAGCAAGGAAGGGGAACAGGATGGACACTTGGAATCAAGAAGAAAAGGCATATGATATGGGAAGCAAGAGGCTCCAAGAGGAAAGGTAGGAGAGGTTCAGAGATGCCACTTTCTTGTCAGTTCTCCTGCCTACCCACACTTGTCAGTTCCTGTGCCTCCTAACCCTCTCGACTCCTCCTTCCTATCTCCAGACTGCAAATCAGTGTGTTAGTTTGAAGATTTTATAGACAAGGAACCTGAATCGAGAAAGACTGAGTGACTTGCCCGAGAGCACTAAGCAGGGACATTGATAAAAACGGTTCTGGAGTCTCCTCTGATTTTGTGTGTCCCAGCAAAAGCCCACACGGGCCTGATTGGCTTTGTCCTTATCTCACCAGTTAAATGGAAGTTCCAGCACCCTGCATGCAGTGCTTACTCTTTCATTATCATTAGCACTTAGACTGTCTCTTTATTTCCTCAGTCCACTGCTTAGTCTATTTGTGATACAGAAACCGTTTCCCATGAATATCCACTAAAATGGATCCTCGGCTTAAATGAAAAACATAAAACTAAAAAACTTTTAAAAAATAGGAGAAATTCTTTGGGACTTAGGACTAAGCAAGGAGTGCAGATGATGAGACAGCTGGATGGCATTTCCAACTCAATGGACATGAGTTTGAGCAAACACTGGGAGATAGTTAAGGACAGGGAAGCCTGGGCTGCTGCAGTCCATGGGATCTCAAAGAGTCAGGTATGAATTAGTGAGTGAACAACAACAACAAAAGCATTCATAGATGTGACATCAAAAGCTCTAGCTGTGAAAGGAACACTTGTTAAGTTACAGCTTCATCAAAATTTAAAACTTTTCTTTGTGACTGATCCTATTAAGAGGATGAACATACAAGCTGCAGAATAAGAGAAAGTATTTGTAAGTCACATATTCAGCATATCTAAAAAGTATGAAGAACTCTGAAAACACAAACATTATGAAAGACAATCCAGTCATAAAATGAGCAAAAAGTATGAAGAGATATTTCAGCAAAGAAGATACACATAATTGAAAATATATGAGAAGGAACTCAACATCTTCAATCATTAGGGAAATGCAAATTAAAAGCACTATGTGATGTCACTAAAAACTCATCAGACTGGCTACAATAAAATGTAGTGATAATACTATGGAGAAGTGATATATTATTTGGCTAGGGCTGCCATAAAATACCACAATCTGGGTTGGTTAAACAAAAGTAATGTATTTTCTCATAGTCTGGAGGCTAGAAGTCCAAGATCAAAGAGCTGTCAGAATTAGTTTATGGTGAGAGCTCCTTGGCTTATAGATGGCCACCTTCTCGCTATATAATCAAAAGCTATTTCCTTAGTGTGTATACAGAGGACATTGTGCTAAGGACAAATGGAGAAATATCTATTTAAGAAAATTCACTAAAACTTGATAAAACAGTGAGAGCCTATGAAATCTGAACCCATTCCTCCTTTCTAGCTCAGCATGACAGAAACTTCATTCCAGGTGGTTATAGCCAAGAGCCCTCTTCATGGATCACAGCCTTGTTGTGGCAAAGGATTTTGTGTAACTCAGTGAAGCCATGAGCCATGCTATTCAGGGCCACCAAAGATGGACCATTTGTATCAAATCTTTTGGAAAGGCTTTTCTCAGTTTTTATAACTTCTAGACATCATCCAATGACCTTGAATTAAAAGGTAAATATGATATTTAAAACCTACATCTAATTATATCTCTGGGTTTCTCAGGTATTACAGCAGAGAACCAAATACTTAGTCTTTTCTTAGGAAATTGGTAATGGAGAAGGAGGTCACAAAATAAGGGGGGAAGAATCATAGAAAAATTCATTTAAATCTAGTATTATTGTTCACTGGGAGTACACTGATTAAAAACCTAGATGTTTACTTAGATGCATGATTTAATTATTATTTTGTAAACTTGCGAGGTGTTTTGATCTCTGATGCATTCTCAGCAAATGTCATAGTGGACTGGGGGGTACAACTATAATCCGTGATTGAGATGAGCAAGGAAGGGGAACAGGATGGACACTTGGAATCAAGAAGAAAAGGCATATGATATGGGAAGCAAGAGGCTCCAAGAGGAAAGGTAGGAGAGGTTCAGAGATGCCACTTTCTTGTCAGTTCTCCTGCCTACCCACACTTGTCAGTTCCTGTGCCTCCTAACCCTCTCGACTCCTCCTTCCTATCTCCAGACTGCAAATCAGTGTGTTAGTTTGAAGATTTTATAGACAAGGAACCTGAATCGAGAAAGACTGAGTGACTTGCCCGAGAGCACTAAGCAGGGACATTGATAAAAACGGTTCTGGAGTCTCCTCTGATTTTGTGTGTCCCAGCAAAAGCCCACACGGGCCTGATTGGCTTTGTCCTTATCTCACCAGTTAAATGGAAGTTCCAGCACCCTGCATGCAGTGCTTACTCTTTCATTATCATTAGCACTTAGACTGTCTCTTTATTTCCTCAGTCCACTGCTTAGTCTATTTGTGATACAGAAACCGTTTCCCATGAATATCCACTAAAATGGATCCTCGGCTTAAATGAAAAACATAAAACTAAAAAACTTTTAAAAAATAGGAGAAATTCTTTGGGACTTAGGACTAAGCAAGGAGTGCAGATGATGAGACAGCTGGATGGCATTTCCAACTCAATGGACATGAGTTTGAGCAAACACTGGGAGATAGTTAAGGACAGGGAAGCCTGGGCTGCTGCAGTCCATGGGATCTCAAAGAGTCAGGTATGAATTAGTGAGTGAACAACAACAACAAAAGCATTCATAGATGTGACATCAAAAGCTCTAGCTGTGAAAGGAACACTTGTTAAGTTACAGCTTCATCAAAATTTAAAACTTTTCTTTGTGACTGATCCTATTAAGAGGATGAACATACAAGCTGCAGAATAAGAGAAAGTATTTGTAAGTCACATATTCAGCATATCTAAAAAGTATGAAGAACTCTGAAAACACAAACATTATGAAAGACAATCCAGTCATAAAATGAGCAAAAAGTATGAAGAGATATTTCAGCAAAGAAGATACACATAATTGAAAATATATGAGAAGGAACTCAACATCTTCAATCATTAGGGAAATGCAAATTAAAAGCACTATGTGATGTCACTAAAAACTCATCAGACTGGCTACAATAAAATGTAGTGATAATACTATGGAGAAGTGATATATTATTTGGCTAGGGCTGCCATAAAATACCACAATCTGGGTTGGTTAAACAAAAGTAATGTATTTTCTCATAGTCTGGAGGCTAGAAGTCCAAGATCAAAGAGCTGTCAGAATTAGTTTATGGTGAGAGCTCCTTGGCTTATAGATGGCCACCTTCTCGCTATATAATCAAAAGCTATTTCCTTAGTGTGTATACAGAGGACATTGTGCTAAGGACAAATGGAGAAATATCTATTTAAGAAAATTCACTAAAACTTGATAAAACAGTGAGAGCCTATGAAATCTGAACCCATTCCTCCTTTCTAGCTCAGCATGACAGAAACTTCATTCCAGGTGGTTATAGCCAAGAGCCCTCTTCATGGATCACAGCCTTGTTGTGGCAAAGGATTTTGTGTAACTCAGTGAAGCCATGAGCCATGCTATTCAGGGCCACCAAAGATGGACCAGTCATAGAGAGGAATTCTGACAAAACGTGGTCCACTGGAAGAGGAAATGGCAAACCACTCCAATATTCTTGCCCTGAGAACCCCATGGACAGTATGAAAAGGAAAAAAGATATGACACTGGAAGATGAGCCTCCCAGGTCAGAAGGTGTCCAATATGCTCCTGGGGAAGAGCAGAGGGCAATTACTAATAGCTCCAGGAAAAATGAAATGAATGGGCCAAAGCGGAAATGATGCTTGTTTGTGGATCTGTCTGGTGGTGAGAGTAAAGTCCCATGTAGTAAAGAAATTATTGTATAGGAAGCTGAAGTTTAGTTCCATGAATTAAGGTAAATTGGACCTGGTCAAACAGAATATGGCAAGAGTGAACATCAACATTTTAGGAATCAGCGAACTAAAATGGACGGGCATGAAAGAATTTAATTCAGATGACCATTTATAACTACTAACTGTGGGGAAGCATCCCTTAGAAGCAATGGAGTTGCCCTCACAGTCAACAAGAGAGTTCAAAATGCAGTACCTGGGTGCAATCTCAAAAATAACAGAATGATCTCTGTTCGTTCCAAGACAAACCATTCAGCATCACAGTAATCTATGCCTCTACCACTAATGTCAAAAAAGAAGAAGCTGATCAGTTCTAGGAAGACCTACAAGACCTTCTAGAACTAACATCTAAAAAAAGACATCCTTTTCATCATAGCGGACTGGAATGCAAAAGTAGGAAGTCAAGAGATACCTGGAGTGACAGACAAATTTGGTCTTGGAGTACAAAATGAAGCAGGGCAAAGGATAACAGAGTTGTGCCAAGAGAATGCACTAGACATAGCAAACACCCTCTTCCAACAGCACAAGAGATGACTCTACATGTGGACATCGCCAGATGGCCAATATTGAAATCAGATTGATTTTATTCTTTGCAGCAAAATGGAAAAGCTCTTTACAGTCAGAAAAAACAAGACCTGGAGCTGACTGTGACTCAGATCATGAGCTCCTTATTGCAAAATCCAGGCTTAAATTGAAGAAAACCACTTCAATGTGGTTTCTTAGTGGGAAAACCACTTGGCCATTCAGGTATGACCTAAATCAAATCCCTTATGACTATACAGTGGAAGTGACAAATTCATTCAAGGGATTAGATCTGATAGACACAATGCCTGAAGAACTATGGAGAGAGATTCTTAACATGGTACAGGAGGCAGGGACCAAAACCATCCCTAAGGAAAAGAAATGTAAGAAGGTAAAGTGGTTGTCTGAGAAGGCTTTACAAATTGCTAAGGAATAAAGATAATTGAAAAACAAAGGAGATAGGGAGATATATACCCAACTGAAAGCAGAGTTGCAGAGAACAGCAGGGAGAGATAAGGCCTTGATAAGTGAACAATGCAAAGAAATAGATGAAAACAAAAGAATGGGAAAGGCTAGAGATCTCTTCAAGAAAATAGATATCAAGGGAATATTTCATGCAAGGATGGGCACAATAAAGGACAGAAATGATAAGAATCTAACAGAAGCAGATGAGATTAAGAAGAGGTGGCAAGAATACACAGAACTGTGCAAGAAAGATCTTAATGACCCAGATAACCAGGATAATGTGGTCACCCACCTAGAGCAAGACATCCTGGAGTGTGAAGTCAAGTGGATCTTAGGAAGTATTACTACAACAAAGCTAATGAAGGTGATGGAATTCCAACTGAGCTATTTCAAATCCCAAAAGATGATGCTCTTAAGGTGTTGCACCACATAAAGCAGCAAATTTGGAAAACTCAGCAGTGACCATAAGGACTGGAAAAAGTCAGTTTTCCTTCCAATCCCAAAGAAAGGCAGTCTCAAAGAACTTTCAAAGTACTGGACAATTGTGCTCATTTCACATGCTAGTAAGGCTATGCCCAAAATCCTTCAAGATGAACTTCAGCAGTGTGTGAACCGAGAACTTCCAGATGTACAAGCTGGGTTTAGAAAAGGCAGAGGAATCAGAGATCAAGCTGCCAACATTTGTTGAATCATAGAGAAAGCAAGGGAATCCCAGAAAAAAAAAATCTACTTCTGCTTCATTGACTACATTTAAGCCTTTGATTGTGTGGATCACAACAAACTGTGGAAAGTTCTCAAGGAGATGGGAATACCAGATCATATTACCTGTCTCCTGAGAAATCTATATGCGGGTCAAGAAGCAACAGTTAGAACTGGACATGGAACAACAGATTGGCTCCAAATTGGGAAAGGAGTACATCAAGGCTGTGTATTGTTGCCTGCTTATTTAACTTCTATGCAGAGTACATTATGAGAAATGCCAGGCTAGATGAATCACAAGCTGGAATCAAGATTGCAAGGAGAAATAACAACAACCTCAGATATGCAGATGATACCACTCTCATGGCAGAAAGTGAAGAGGAATGAAAGAATCTCCTGATGAGGTTGAAAGAGGAGAGTGAAAAAGCTGGCTTAAAACTCAGTATTTCAAAAACTAAGATCATGGCATCCAGTTCTATCACTTTATGGTAAAAAGAAAGGGAAAAACTGTAAGCAGTAGCAGAATTTATTTTCTTGGGCTCCAAAATCACTGCAGAAGGTGACTGCAGCCATGAAATTAAAAGATGTTTGCTTTTGGAAGGAAAGTCATGACAAACCTAGACAGCATATTATAAAGCAAAAGTGAAAGTGAAAGTGAAGTCGCTCAGTCGTGTCTGACTCTTTGAGACCCTGTGGACTGTAGCCTACCAGGCTCCTCCTTCCATGGGATTCTCCAGGCAAGAATACTGGAGTGGGTTGCCATTTCCTTCTCCAGGGGATCTTCTGCTTTGCAGGCAGATGCTTTAAACTCTGAGCCACCAGGGAAGCTTCCATTATAAAGCAAAGATAACACTTTTCTGACAGAAATCCATATTAGTCAAGTCTGTGGTTTTTCCAGTAGTCATGTACGGATATGAGAGTTGAACCATAAAGAAGATGAGCATTAAAGAATTGATGCTTTTGAACTGTGGTGTTGGAGACGACTTTTGAGAGTCCCTTGGACTGCAAGGAGATCAAACCAGTCAATCCTAAAGGAAATCAGCCTTGGATATTCATTGGAATAACTGATACCAAAACTAAAGTTCCAATACTTTGGTTACCTGATGAAAAGAGCTGACTCATTGGAAAAGACCCTGATTCTTGGAAAAATTAAAGGCAAAGGAGAAGGGGGTGGCAGAGGATGAGGTGGTTAGATATCATCACTGACCCAGTGAACATGAATTTGGGAGATAGTGAAGGACAGGGAATCCTGGCATGCTGCAGACCATGGAGTTGCAAAGAGTCAAATATCACTTAGCAACTGAACAACAACAATAGCCAAGAACCCAGAGATCCCTCTCCCCTAGCTCCTGCTCAAGAGCTGCAGTACCTTCTTGTCAGAAGAGAAGGCCTCCCACATCTGTCTCTTCAAGAAAATTAGAGATACCAAGGGAATATTTCATACAAAGATGGGCTCGATAAAGGACAGAAATGGTATGGACCTAACAGAAGCAGAAGATATTAAGAAGAGGTGGCAAGAATACACAGAAGAACTGTACAAAAAAGATCTTCATGACCCGGATAATCACGATGGTGTGATCACTCATCTAGAGCCAGACATCTTGGGATGTGAAGTCAAGTGGGCTTAGAAAGCATCACTACGAACAAAGCTAGTGGAGGTGATGGCATTCCAGTTGAGCTATTTCAAATCCTGAAAGATGATGCTGTGAAAGTGCTGCACTCAATATGCCAGCAAATTTGGAAAACTCAGCAGTGGCCACAGGACTGGAAAAGGTCAGTTTTCATTCCAATCCCAAAGAAAGGCAATGCCAAAGAATGCTCAAACTACCACACAATTGCACTCATCTCACATGCTAGTAAAGTAATGCTCAAAATTCTCCAAGCCAGGCTTCAGCAATACGTGAACCATGAACTCCCTGATGTTCCAGCTGGTTTTAGAAAAGGCAGAGGAACCAGAG
>SJYX01000107.1:148719-161052 GCA_006410675.1 Oreotragus oreotragus
GCTATGGTTTTTCCTGATGTCATGTATGGATGTGAGAGTTGGACTGTGAAGAAGGCTGAGCACCAAAGAATTGATGCTTGTGAACTGTGGTGTTGGAGAAGACTCTTGAGAGTCCCTTGGACTGCAAGGAGATCCAACCAGTCCATTGTGAAGAAGATCAGCCCTGGGATTTCTTTGGAAGGAATGATGCTAAAGCTACAACTCCAGTACTTTGGCCACCTCATGCGAAGAGTTGACTCATTGGAAAAGACTTTGATGCTTGGAGGGATTGGGGGCAGGAGGAGAAGGGGACGACCGAGGATGAGATGCCTGGATGGCATCACTGACTTGATGGGCATGAGTCTGAGTGAGCTCCGTGAGTTGGTGATGGACAGGGAGGCCTGGCGTGCTGCAATTCATGGGGTCGCAAAGAATCGGACACGACTGAGCCACTGAACTGATACTGTACAGTGAAACAATTCAGGCAAGTTTGACCAAGAGGTCATGGGTTCCCTCTCTCCACCTCGCCAACATTTACAAGGTAGAAGCTGGACCTCAGGTAGGTAAGCTGAAAATACAAAGGTCCACATGACCCTTGCCCTGTCTCATTCACAGCATAGAGGTCCCCCACTAGGAAAGACAAGATGAGAGGAACAGCGGCTATGGTCTCTGCTTAGAAACCTGCCCTTTAAAACATAGCTCTTTTAAAGAAAAGCAGACCAATGTCCCTATCCCTATTTCCTGATCAAGGCTCAGAGATTTTTCCTAGAAGTACAGGCAGGCCCTAAGAACAGAGATCTCTCAAGCTCTTTTCAAAGGAAATTCAATTCTTAGCGAAATCTTAGACAAAATGAAGATTTGGGTGATAAGCAATCAATAGGCAGTTTACAGTTCCATGAGAAGTATAAGATAAACCATGAGCTGTCTAGTTTGCCAGAGAGAACTAGGGAAACAGAAAGTTGAAACAAGCCCTCAGATGTCAAAGTAAATCTCAAAATCAGTGGTCTCAAGAGTGAAACTTCCAAAAGAGCAAAATATAATTAAATCAGGCTATGTGGAAACTGATGACCCAGAAAAGATCAGCCAACACTTCAGTTCAGTTCAGATCAGTCGCTCAGTCGTGTCTGACTCTTTGTGACCCCATGAATCGCAGCACGCCAGGCCTCCCTGTCCATCACCAACTCCCAGAGGTCACTCAGACTCGCGTTCATCGAGTCCGTGATGCCATCCAGCCATATCATCCTCTATCATCCCCTTCTCCTCACTTAGTGACATCTAATATCTGCCCTTGATCAGGGAAAGTGATAGTCAAAGATATCTCTCAGAAAACATGCCTGAAATTGCACCCGCTGAGGAACGACAGGAGAGGACTCACAATGTAAGGGAAATAGCTTCACTAAAATAGTCCAGTCTGTCACTAAAACCAACAAACTCCAACATCAAGCTTCAGAGTTGGGTGGTAGAGTGCGTGCTGGGTGGGAATCAGTATCCAGAATTGCTATATTATTTAAAATGTCCAGTTTAGAACCAAAAATAACAAGATATACAAAGAAACAGGAAAATGACCAGGTCAAAAAACAGTCAACTGCCTGTTGGAGAAGATATTAAAGCTGGATTTAGCGGATGTCAAAGCAGTTGTTATAGTTTTCAAATAATTAAGATATGTTAAAAAGTTCAAATAACTTAAACCATACTTAACTAACTCAAGGCACAAAGGAAGTGGGTGGGTGCAGAATTCTATTGGATGAAGAAAATGACTCCAGATAGTAACTCAAATCCATAAAAATAAGTGAAGAGAACCAGAAATAATAAGAGAAAGATCACTTGGAGGAGGACATGGAAACCCACCCCAGTATTCTTGCCTGGAGAATCCCACGGACAGAGGAGCCTGGCAGGCTACAGTCCATGGGGTCACAAAGACTCCGACATGACTGAAGTGACTTAGCATGCAGTATACTATAAATGCTGCAAATATGTGCTTGCTCTCCTTTCTCTCAGCTTTTCTGAAAGACAATATACTCATACTAAGTGATAATTATAGCAATGTGTTGTTGAGTTTGCAACATAGATAAAAAAGGTAGTATGTAAAAAAATAATAGAATGGAAAAACAAAGAGAATAAATCTATGATAGCATAAAGTTTCTATATCTCAATGAAATTAATTTAGTGTAAGTCTAGAGTATGATACTCACTCCAGTACTCTTGCCTGGAAAATCCCATGGATGGAGGAGCCTGGAAGGCTGCAGTCCATGGGGTCGCTGAGGGTCGGACATAACTGAGTGACTTCCCTTTCACTTTTCACTTTCATGCATTGGAGAAGGAAATGGCAACCCACTCCAGTGTTCTTGCCTGGAGAATCCCAGGGATGGGGGAGCCTGGTGGGCCTCCATCTATGGGGTCGCACAGAGTCGGACACAACTGAAGTGACTTAGCAGCAGCAGCAACAGCAGCAGAGTATGATAATATATAAGCCCTAGAGCAATTGCTAAGAAAACTTCTGTAAAATATATAGTAAAACAATTCTTAAAGGGATTGAAGCATTATGTTGGAAAATATGCACTTAATTAAAAAAAAAAGCAAAGGAGATATAGAGAAACAAAAATGGTTTGAAACATTGGAAACAAAAAGTAAAACAGCAGATAAACCTATCTATATAAAAATTTTAAAAGCATATAGTTCTTACTATATATCTCAATTAAAACATCAAAATAAAAATCTGATTTTGTATATATGATGATTTACCAATCCAAAGTTATCTCTCATATTTTATACTGACATAAGCAAAATATAATGTTTAATTTTTAAAAATATTACAGAGTATGAATCTGTAAGAAAATTGTCAGTTACAGATTCTTTTTCTTTGCAGTGAATCATACTTTTCAAAGCAGTGAACAAATTACCAATGCCACAGAGTTAGGTAGAAAAAGGAAAAATGAAGCATTTGAATACTTAATTTTCAACTGATTTAAGACCATTAATAATAAAGTCACACTTAACACAGTACTCACTATGTAGGAACCAATCTTCTAAGATCTTTCCACATATTAACTCGCTTAATTCACAAAACTATATGAAGTAGGATCTGTTAAATGTTCTTTTTTTTTTCCCCAGATGAGGAAACTGAAGCCAGTAATTTTCCCAGAGTCACACAGCTACAAAATGATGGGGGTAGGGGAAGGAGGCTGGAATTTGAACTTAGGTAGTTCATCCTTCAGAGAAGGCAACGGCACCCCACTCCAGTACTCTTGCCTGGAAAATCCCATGGACGGAGGAGCCTGGTAGGCTGCAGTCCATGGAGTTGCAAAGAGTCGGACACGACTGAGCGACTTCCCTTTCACTTTTCACTTTCATGCATTGGAGAAGGAAATGGCAACCCACTCCAGTGTTCTTGCCTGGAGAATCCCAGGGACGGCAGAGCCTTGTGGGCTGCCGTCTATGGGGTCGCACAGAGTTGGACACGACTGAAGCGACTTAGCAGCAGCAGTTCATCCTTAGAAGTAATGTAATTAAACATACTAACTTTCCATATTAAGGTTTTTTTTTTTTTTAAAATAATATTGTTTTACAGATAAGGCTCTAAGCTGAAACTCAGAGTGGTTAAATGATTTGATCACAGTCACATAAATTGAGTACAGAATCATTTCCTCAATATTCAGGAATTGCCAAAATAGAAAGAACTTTAGAAACCATTTAGTCTCACTCCTTCACTTCACAGATCAAAAGAGACAAGAAAACAGATGGCTAAGGGTTATTTTTAGTCCATATCATACTATTTCTTAGTAGTTAGACTTATCCTTCAATTTCAAGTTTGCTGGGTCTTAATCTCTCAACTTTCTATCCATAATAAATGGGAAAGTTGCAAAAAAAAAATTCCATTGTAATTATCAGATCAGCAAAGGAATGATCCTGATAGATTGAATCAAATTTCACTTTATTTAAGGTTTCTGTCCTGAGGATCAAGAGCAAATAAGGAAGAATTGAGCTGAAAGGAAGGGAGAGCCATAGATAATATTGCAGAAAGGTCAGGGCAAATGAAAACTGAGAGGAAGTGCTTGAGTTTTCTCAGGGAATTTCACTGGGGATGTTCACAAGCTCTCTGGGAAGAAATCAGGTGAATATTTCAGAAGTAATGCTTCGTGGTGGAGGTTTGGGAGGTGAGGGGATCAGATATGGAAACCAGACTTCCTTTCTGATACATAGGCATATAAACCAGAATGATCATGAATAGTGTGTAGATGAGGACAGCAAAGTTTATATCTAAGCACTGTTCCCTGCCTATGTGCTGGAATTGAGGCCTTAAATACTATTTATAAGTTGGCAAATGTCAGTAGGAAAGTGGAGCTAGAGTTATTTCACTCAGTGGCCTCATCTTTATTTTTTCAAAAATCTTGTTCCACTGAGCTAGTCTACAGTCCAAAAAGAGACGGTACAGTTTTATAGAAAATTTAGAATCAGAGTAGATTCTAGTCCTCTTTTTACCAACAGGGGTAACTTTGGGAAAGTCACTCTCTCTCAAGGTTTAGGTGAATATAAGTTTTCTCATTTCCAGACTTTCCAGCAATTTTAATATTGTGATGTGAATCATAAAATTTTAAAAATACCTATAGGTTGTGGTTTGCCAAACTTATTTGATCAAGGGAGCTCTTTTAGAAATATCAACTTATTGAACACTTTATCAGTGCAAACTTCAGAAAATCCTCCCAGAATCTTTTACTTCATTTTAAAATTTTGTTATAAACATTTCTGTCCTCTCTGGACTTGGACTTTCCATATGTTACATGGTCGTCTTTCCAACAAGTTGCTAGGTATAAGCATTATCCCTAACTCCTCAATATGCTGAACTGGAAATGATCAGTCATAGATATTTAAAATCCAATGATGTCTCATAGTGGAACAACGTCTTCTCTTTCATCAATCATGAGCTACATGGGGTTTTATACCAAGGATTTTTGACAGGAGCCTTCTGCTACCAGGGCACAAAGGAGCTGATTCAGGGAGCCAAGACTTTCCCTTTTTGATTTCCAATGCAAAGGCTACACCAGTCTGGCTCTTGGATTGTGACATGGAGCATTCTGTGTACTGACAGAGCTTAACAGACTACCCATCAGAGGGAAACACCGACTTTTGAGTTTTGCTGACTTTTGATGTGTAGCAGTCTTTTTTTCTTCAGTCTTCATCCAAGCCTCTTAGTCTAATATCTGAATTTCTAGCCCTCCTTTTAGTCCAGACTCCCTTACCAACTTGTCTTGAAGGACTGCCTTTGATTTTCAATTCATTGATTTATCTGTTGAGTCATTAATTCATTCAACTATTGTTTTCTGCGAGGAGAACAGAGAGACAAATATGGAGGCTACCATCTTTTGATTTAATAGGAGAAAAAAGAAATGCAGAATGCATTAAGTAATTTAATGTAGTAAATAAATGCTATGAAACAGGCAGAGATGAGGGTTTGAAGGAAGACCTTTCCAAAAGACATATCTGAGAAAGCTTTAATTGATAATAGAAGATGCCTGATCCAGAGCCTGCAAAGAATGTGAATGTCTATGTATCAGTATTGAGAATACACTCATGAATAACCCTAATAATAATAAACATCTATTGAGTGTCCTGCACTCTCTTAAGAGCTTTCTCCGTGTTCTCGCTCACAACAGTTAGAGAAAGTAAACAGTATTTTATTCTCACTTTGTAGATGAATGAACTGAAGCATTTAACTAACTTATCTGAAGTCACTGAGTCAGTTAAGTGGTAGAGCCAGGCTTTAAATACTGGAAGCATCGGCCGAAGGTCTATGTCCTGACTCTACTTTACTAAATTATATTCTCCTGCTTCCCTTTACATAGTCTGGATCTCATGGTTGCTGCCGCTGCTAAGTCGCTTCAGTCATGTCCGACTCTGTGCGACCCCATAGATGGCAACCCACCAGGCTCCCCCATCCCTGGGATTCTCTAGGCAAGAATACTGGAGTGGGTTGCCATTTCCTTCTCCAATGTGTGAAAGTGAAAAGTCAACGTGAAGTCGCTCAGTCGTGTCCGACTCTTTCCTACCCCATGGACTGCAGCCTACCAGGCTCCTCAGTCCATGGGATTTTCCAGGCAAGAGTACTGGAGTGGGGTGCCATTGCCTTCTAGTTAGAGTCTAAGAGAGGAGACAGGTCTGCACAGGTGATTAGGATGCAAATATAGGTGATAACATCTGGGATATGCAAAGTATTTTGGAGCAAATAGGAAGCACACTTAGCCTAGACATAAAGGATCAAGGAATTAGATTACGTCTAATCTGGAATCTGAATGATAAACAGGAGTTTGCGAGGTAAAAGAGAGAATGAACAGAAGAGGGTATCCGTAGGGTCAGGGAAGGTAATTCAGCAGAAGGAACTGAACATACGGAGAACAGTGATGAAAGAACAGGGACAGATGAGGAACTCCTCCATGTGGCCTCAGGGGAGTGCTGTGGCTGTAGTGACAGTTATTACACAGCTTTGTTGTGGGAATTAATAGACATATGTGTAAAAAGAAGAATCTAAACCTTGATGGCTTAAACTATTCTTTGACTGTTTCTTCCTTTGTCTTCACTTTTAGTTAGTGGTTATAACATTCATACTCAGTGGTTTTTTCTCACGCGTTGAGATCTTCCTTGATCACGAGTCAGTGACAGTCATCCCAAAGCAGTGCTGTCCCCCCCCCCACCTTTTTATTGGAGTCTAAAAGCAAACCTCAAAAAAGTGGAAAATCAAGATGAAATCTATTGAGTCATTTTTTCCCTGGAAAGCACAAGGCAGGGATAATGAAAAAATGCAATATGGGGGCCATACTGAAGAGATCAAATATATTAGGAGAAAGAAGAGGCAGAGGAAAAGCAAGACAAGAAAAAATTTCTCCAGCTTGGATGAGGTCGTGTGCCAAGATAAAGCTCTGGCTCTGCACAGCTTCAGAGGGTGACAAGTCCGTGTGGTCTATAGAGTTGTGCAGGGTACAGTCTGTACTTCCGTACGTGGTAGTGCTAAACCATGGCTAAACATGGCATGCAGTCATGTTACAATTCATTTGGGGGAGAATTTTCTATTAGTGCTGTTCAACACTTGAGAGAGTTAGATTGATTATATAGTGAAAGAATAAGATCTCTGTCACCAGAAGTTTCCAAGTAGAAATAGATTATCCTTCTTTTAAAGATGTCAAAGAAATGAGAGAATCTGAGCTACATTACCCAAGATTTATCCTGACTCATTTCTAAAATTTTCATGTTTCTGTGATATTAATGGGCTTCCCTGGTGGCTCAGAGGTTAAAGCGTCGGTCTCCAATGTGGGAGACCCGGGTTCAATCTCTGGGTCGGGAAGATCCCCTGGAGAAGGAAATGGTAACCTACTCCAGTATTCTTACCTGGAGAATCCCAAGGACGGAGAAGCCTAGTAGGCTACAGTCCATGGGGTCGCAAAGAGTCGGACACGACTGTGTGTGCATTTCTCTGTGTGTATTTTTTATTAATAATTTTTAAAATGTAGATAAAGAGAGGAATTCCCTGGTGGTCCAATAGTTATTATACAGAGCTGTCACTGCTAAGAGCCCAGGTTCAATCCCTGGCCAGGGAACTGAGATCCCTCAAGCTGCCTGGTGTGGCCAAAAAAACCCCCAAAAGATTCATTAGAGTTATTTTTAAAATGTAGATAGAAAAGTATAAGTAAAAATGTATCTTTAGCTTTACACATTGAGTGATCTATACTTGCAAACAATTAATGAAAATATGTATACATGCCACTGGTACTTCTTTGAGGTATTTTTCTTCCAGTTCATTTTTGGTGTCCATCTGTTGTCTTTTCCTCTCCATGTGACAATCAGATAATGTTAATACGTCTATCCCATTCATACTATTTATATGTCTTAATCATAATTAATATTTTAATAAGTTCATTTAACTCTATACAAAAGTCACCTAGATATCTGTAGAGTGAGGGCTTTTATGCTGCTTTAAGAGTCTACAAGTTATCTAAAAAAGAATCTCAAGATTAAATGCATGTATTTACTGTAGCTATTGATCAACATGCCTGTCTTAGTTATTGAGTAGTACAGCATTTTAGTAATAAAAGCAAAACTAGTGATATGATATAGGGCAGCAGTCTCTGGCCTTTTTGGCTAGGGACCAGTTTCAGGGAAGACAATTTTTCCATAGACAAGGGTGACGGTAGTTCAGGCAGTAATGGGAACAATGAGGGGATGGTTCAGGTGGTAAAGTGAGCGATGGGGAGTGATGGGGAGCAATGGGGTGGGTGAAGCTGTTCTCCCACCACTCACTTCCTGCTGTATGGCCCAGTTCCTCACAGGCCGCGGGCCCATAGCAGTCCACAGCCTGGGAATTGGGGAAAGTGAAAGTCGCTCAGTCGTGTCCGACTTTTTGTGACCCCATGGACTACACAGTCCATGGAATTCTCCAGGTCAGAATACTGGAGAGGGTAGCCTTCCCTGTCTCCATGAGATCTTTCCAGCCCAGGGACTGAACCCAGATCTTCTGCATTGCAGGTGGATTCTTCACCAGCTGAGCCACAAGGGAAGCCCAAGAATACTGGAGTGGGTAGGCTATCCCTTCTCCAGTGGATCTTCTGGACCCAGAAATAGAACTGGGGTCTCCTGCATTGCAGGTGGATTCTTTACCAACTGAGCTATCGTGGATTGAATGGTAATCCCCCCAAAAGGTAAGTACCTGCCACAACCTCCAGAACCCATGAATGCAGCTCTATTTGTAAAAATGTTTTTTGGAGATATGATTCAGTGAAACAATTTGAGATGAGATCCTTCTTGTATATCCAGGCGGGCCCTAAATCCAATTTGCTGTTGTTGTTTAGTAGCTGAGTAATGTCTGACTCCTCCAGAAGTTTATGGGATTTCCCAGGCAAGAATCCTGGAGTAGGTTGTCATTTCATTCTCCAGGGGACCATTCCTATCCAGGGATCAAACCTGTGTCTCCTGCACTGGCAGGCGTATTCTTTACCACTGAGCCACCAGAAGTGAAGTGAAAGTTACTCAGTCATGTGCGACTCTTTGTGACCCCATGGACTATATCCTGCCAAGCTCCTCTGTCCATGGAATTCTCCAGGCAAGAGTACTGGAGTGGGCAGCCAGTCCCTTCTCCAGGGTATCTTCCTGACCCAGGAATCAAACCCAGTTCTCTCGCGTTGCAGGCAGTTTCTTTACCATCAGACCCACCACTGTGCTTAGTTGCTCAGTTGTGTCTGACTCTTTGCAACCCCATGGACTGTATCCCTCCAGGCTCCTCTGTCCATGGGGATTCTTCAAGCAAGAATACTGGAGTGGGTTGCCATGCCCTCCTCCAGGGGATCTTCCCAACCCAGGGATTGAACTGAGGTCTCCTGCATTGCAGGCAGTTTGTTTACCATCTGAGCCACCAGGGAAGCCCCTAAATCCAATTGCATGCATCCTTATAAGAGACAGATAAGGAGATAACACAGACACAAATCAGCAAGTTTTGTACAGACAAACCAGAAATGGGAGTTTCACAGCCACAGCCAAGGAATGCCTGGAGGCACCAAAAGCTGGAAAAGGGAAGGAAAGATTTCCCCTTAGAGCCTCCAGGGGCAGTGTGGCCCTGTAAATACCTTGATTTTGGATTCTGGCCTCCAGAACCCTGAGACAAGATAATTCTGTTGTTTAAGGCACCAGTTGGTTAACAGCAGCCTCAGTATACACTGCTACGTACATTTTTATCATCATCACAACTGCCAGTTGTTCATTGTCATCTGAGGCACACAAAGGTGACTTTAGGAGCCTAGATTACAGCTATTTAACAGTAGATTTTGTTAATCATGAAACTTAGTTTTAAGAAATCACTTCTGAAATGTGATGTGCTTCCAGCAGAGGAAGTTAGTCTTTGCTCCAGAGAGTGAAGCTGTTCATACTCTCACATAGGGCTTATGAAAACATTCAAACCCATTCCCAGCACCAGGAAAATTGACAGAGCCCGAATATACAAAAAACATTTAAATAACCCAATGTCTGGATTATCTAATAAAATGTTAAAATGTAGGGCTTCCACCTTCCCTCGCCCATTTCAAAATTATTACATACGAATAACAACCCAATTTGATTATCAACAGCACATCCTTATCACTTTCACTCACGCAGAGCAGAGCTTCCCATAAATATTCATGGAAAATTTTTTCCTTTTTACACATTCAGAATCCTTGCTTGATGGTCTGGTGTTAGATTTCTGGCACAGTTCAATGTCAAGGGCACTGCAGCTTCCTCCTAACAAAACATCCTGGCTATCTGGAGAAATGCAGCTGTAGATGCAGGCTTTATAGCCTTAAATCAAGAAGGCCCACATTTGACAGACTCCTGCAAGTTTACAGACAAGTGCTCGCACACACACACACACACACACACACACAAATGTGTGTGTGTGCAGTATTTTCCATCCCAGTCACTGGAAGTTTGTCATTGGTGCAGTATCTTTAAGTACAATATGTAGAGAGAGCCACAGTCTGTGTGTACCGACAATGTTCCTTGCTGCAGAGAAATTTGACCGTGTCTTGAAATCACGTGCATTCCTTTCAAACACAGACAAGTATTAAGTAAATGACACTTCTATTACACTGATTGACATTTCATTATCTAAATGCCTAGCCTTCTTTTGGCTTTGGGATAATTAGTTGTCAGTTCCCTGAAGCAATTACATTTTCAGTGTTACTCCAGCTCTTCAAAGGGCAATGGGGACATTAAAAAATCTTATATTTCAGACCAAACAAAAGTCCTGAGAAAAATGTCCTCTTCTCAGATGGTTCTGGAAAAAAAAAAAAAATTGGCTACTGGGAAAAAAAAAATAGCCCTACATCTCTTACATTAGCTTCAGGAAGGAGAGAAAAACAAATTATTTGAATCAGTTTCTCATCAGTGAAGTACAGAGGTTAGGCAAGATCACAGAGGTTTTTTTCCAAAAGTGAGAGTTATAATTCTGAGAGTCGGTGTTACCTGTCATTACGCTGAACATGAAGTTTTTATCAAAATGTGGTTACCTCACCTAACCTCTAAACTTGAAGAAATTGTTGTTTAATTTTGTGTATCTATGTGTTCAGCATCTCCATCTATCTATCTATCTATAATGTTTTTTTGTTGATAATTTCTTCCCAGTAACCTCATACCACATGTACCAAAATACTTTTTCTTTGGTTCCAGAGTTATCATTATTTTAATATACATGCTACCAAATTCAACAATAAGCTGAAGCAAGCACTGGGCTTATTATTGAATTTTTAAGTAGATTCAAATTTGCTCTATACTGATCTATATAAAGATAAAGCTCCAGGAGACGGATGGAAATGAAGATACATATAGATGCACAGGGTCAGTTGAATGGAAGTGCTTTGAGACTGGAATTAATTTAGGCTGGTGATGGCCATAGGTATAGTAATGAGACATTCAGTTCAGTTCAGTTGCTCAGTTGTGTCTGACTCTGCGACCCCATGAATTGCGGCACGCCAGGCCTCCCTGTCCATCACCAACTTCTGGACTACACCCAAACTCACATCCATCGAGTCAGTGATGCCATCCAGCCATCTCATCCTCTGTCATCCCCTTCTCCTCCTGCCCCCAATCCCTCCCAGCATCAGAGTCTTTTCCAATGAGTCAACTCTTCGCATGAGGTGGCCAGAGTACTAGAGTTTCAGCTTTAGCATCATTCTTTCCAAAGAACACCCAGGACCAATCTTCTTTAGAATGGACTTGTTGGATCGCCTTGCAGTCCAAGGGACTCTCAAGAATCTTCTCCAACACCACAGTTCAAAAGCATCAGTTCTTTGGTACTCAGCTTTCTTCACAGTACAACTCTTACATCCATACATGACCACCTTGACTAGACAGACCCTTGTTGGCAAAGTAATGTCTCTGCTTTTTAATATGCTATCTAGGTTGGTCATACCTTTCCTTCCAAGGAGTCTTTTAATTTCATGGGTGTAATCAACATCTGCAGTGATTTTGGAGCCCCAAAAAATAAAGTCTGACACTGTTTCCACTGTTTCCCATCTATTTCCCATGAAGTGATGGGACCAGATGCCATGATCTTCATTTTCTGAATGTTGAGCTTTAAGCCAACTTTTTCACTTTCCACTTTTACTTTCATCAAGAGGCTTTTTAGTTCCTCTTCACTTTCTGCCATAAGGGTGGTATCATCTGCATATCTGAGGTTATTGCTATTTCTCCAGGCAATCTTGATTCCAGCTTGTGCTTCTTGCAGCCCAGCATTTTAACTGATGTACTCTGCATAGAAGTCAAATAAGCAGGGTGACAATATACACCCTTGATGTACTCTTTTTCCTATTTGGAACCAGTCTGTTGTTCCATGTCCAGTTC
>SJYX01000107.1:184830-206923 GCA_006410675.1 Oreotragus oreotragus
AAGAGTTGACTCATTGGAAAAGACTCTGATGCTGGGAGGGATTGGGGGCAGGGGGAGAAGGGGACGATAGAGGATGAGATGGCTGGATAGCATCACGGACTCGATGGACGTGAGTCTGAGTGAACTCCAGGAGATGATGATGGACAGGGAGGCCTGGCGTGCTGTGATTCATGGGGTGGCAAAGAGTCAGACACGACTGAGCGACTGAACTGAACTGAACTGATGCTGACTATTGAATCTAATATTCATTCAATCTTTTACTTAAATAATTGTTACGCATCCACTGTTTCTTGAGTGCTATCAGAGGCACTGAGAGTTCAGTGCTTACAATAACAGACGTGATCCCTCGTGGATCTCAGGCCATGAGATATGTGCTCTGATCCTTTACTCTAACACCTTCTAGCGTTGCCTTCACCTGCATTATTGGACTGTATTACTCCAGTTGACTTACAGACGTTATAAGATATCTATCTTAAAAAATATAAAAAACAAAAGGCAATTCTCCCTTTATAATGGATCTGTTTCTATCCTGAATTACCCTGCTCCTCTTCACTTTTCACTTCAAGGTTTTTTAGTTCCCACCATTTCACTGGAACAGCTTTTACTTCGTCCTTCTAAGTGCATGATGACTTCCTCCTTTTTCCTCCTAGTCAACCTGAGCAATATCTGACACTCTTGTGCAAGCACGTCCTTGCCTACCTCTTTGATTCAAGCCCTCCTGGTTTCCTTTCTATACCCCATAGATTTCTCCTTGTCAGGCTTCTTAGCTGGCTTCCCACGCTCGACTCAGACTCTAAAAGTTGAAGTTTCATATAGTCTGTAACCCCTGCCTTTCTTGATTTGTACCTTTTTAAAAATTGGTTTCACCTAGCCTCATAGCCTAAATACTTTGTTGTTCAGTCGCTAGATCCTGTCCAGCTCTTTGTGGCCCATGGACTGCAGCATGCCAAGCCTCTCTGTCTTTCACTATCTCTAGGAGTTTGCCCAAGTTCCTGTCCATTGTATCAGTGATGCTGTCCAACCATCTCATCTTCTGCCACCCTCTTCTCCTTTTGCCTTCTAAATAACTCCCTGATTTATATCTCCAGTTCCATTTTTAACTCTAGGTCTCCAGATTCCCATCTTCAAATGTTTTCTCAATATCCTCATTTGGATGTCTAATAGACATGCTGGGTTTAATCAGTTCAGTTCAGTCACTCGGTCATGTCTGACTCTTTGCAACCCAATGGACTGCAGCATACCAGGCTTCCTTGTGCATCACCAACTCCGGAAGCTTGCTCAAACTCATGTCCATTGAGTTGATGATGCCATCCAACCATCTCATCCTCTGTCATTCCCTTTTCCTCCTGTCTTCAATCTTTCCCAGCATCAGGGTATTTTCCAATGAGTCAGTTCTTCGCATCAGGTGGCCAAAGTATTCAAGTTTCAGGTTCAGTCCTTCAGGACTGATTTCCTTTAGGATGAACTGGTTTGATCTCCTTGCAGTCCAAGGGACTCTCAAGAGTCTTCTCCAACACCACAGTTCAAAAACATCAATTCTTTGGTGCTCAGCTTTCCTTATGGTCCAGCTCTCACATCCATACATGACTACTGGAAGCACCATAGCTTTGACTAGGTGGACCTTTGTCAGCAAAAAGATCTCTGCTTTTTAATATGCTATCTAGGTTGGTCATAGCTTTTCTTCCAAGGAGTAAGTGTCTTTTAATTTCATGGCTGCAGTCACCATCTGCAGTGATTTTGGAGCCCAAAAAAATATTCTCTCACTATTTCTATTGTTTCCCCATCTATTTGCCATGAACTGATGGGACCAGATGCCATGATCGTAGTTTTCTGAATGCTGAGTTTTAAGCCAAATTTTTCACTCTCCTCTTTCACTTTAATCAAAAGGCTCTTTAGTTTTTCACTTTCTGACATAAGGGTGGTGTCATCTGCATATCTGAGGTTATTGGTATTTCTCCCGGCAATCTTGATTCCAGCTTATGCTTCATCCAGCCGGGCATTTCGCATAATGTACTCTGCATATAAGTTAAATAAGCAGGGTGACAATGTACAATGTTGACGTACTCCTTTTCCTATTTGGAACCAGTCTGTTGTTTCGTGTCCAGTTCTAACTATTGCTTTTTGACCTGCATACATATTTCTCAAGAGGCAGTTCAGGTGGTCTGGTATTCCCATCTCTTGAATAATTTTCCACAGTTTGCTGTGATAACATAGTCAAGAGCTTTGGCATAGTCAATAAAGCAGAAGTAGATGTTTTCCTGGAGCTCTCTTGCTTTTTACCATCATCCAATGGATGTTGGCAATTTGATTTCTTGTTCCTCTCTTTTCTGCTGGGCATAATATTTACATCTAAAAAAGAACTGTGGTCCTTCAGGTCTTGCTTTCCCTCAGACCTGCTTCTTTCTCACTTTCTCACTTCAATAAACAGTACCACAGTTTACCCAACTGGTCTGGCCAATAGTTTAGGACTTATCCTTGATGTGCTTTTTTCCATTTGCCAGTCTCCACATTCAGCTAATAGCAAGTCCTATTGTCTTCTCTTCCAAAATATTTAAAGTATATTTACTTTAAATATTTAAAGTGTATAAAGTATATACACTCTATCAGAAGCTGTCCTAATGATCATTATTGGTTGAGTGATTACAACAGCCTTCTATCCGGTTCCCTAGGTCCAAATTTCTCCTCATAGCCCATTCTCTGGGTTACCAGCCAGTGTTCTTAAATGCAAATCTTGAAAAATTCCACAGATTTCCCCCCCTGCCCTACTAACATCACTTCTTTGTAATTATAATGGAATCTAGGCAGTATGATGAGGAAGCAGAAAAGAAGGGTTCTTCCCCTCCTTTGTAAGTCAACTTTTCAATAGCGGCACCAGGCACTCCTCAGATCTTGCTGGTTGCAGCTTGGTCATCTAGTGACACCTAGCTGTGAGAGAGTACAAAAAACCACTACTTTTTCTTGGTGGCCTTGTATCCACTGAAAACCGGAGCTCTTTTGCTAAGCAGGGAGTAGTGATACTAAGGTAAGGCACCAGCACTCTGCCTCACTGCTTAGGTGATTCCTCCTCAGGGCTTTTACTGCACACTGCATTTATCTGCTCTTGTTACTATCTTATTACCTTGTTGTCTTGTCTTCATAACACATCACTACCTGAATTTGTCATACAAATCAATCAATGTCTGTGTATCCTTATAGTTCTTAATCCAACCATCCAGATATTTATCTCTTTGAAATATGTTTGTATATTTATCACCCCCTTTTCCCCCGTTAGATCGAAAGAGTTGGAATCCAGGGATATTATGTCTATCATGTCACTGTATTGCCCAGCATGTAGAAAAATGCACTGATAGGCATTCAGTGCTCTTATGCTAAAAAAAAAAAAGCTTCCTCTGGGAAATGAAAGATGTAAATAAAAGGAAAAGTATCTGTTGGGAACAAGCATACATGTGTGCATGGCTGGAGGATTTCAGCAGGGATATTAGAGCATTTAGGGCTTGCCTGGTAACTCAGATGGTAAAGAATATGCCTGAAATGCAAGAGACCCAGCTTTGACCCCTGGCTCGGGAAAATCCCGTAGATAAGGGGATGGCTACCCACTCCAGTATTCTTGCCTGGAGAACTCTATGGACAGAGGGTCTTGGTGCGATGTAGTCCATGGCATTGCAAAGAGTCAGAAATGACTGAAAGACTAACACACTATTAGATTTTTGGAGAACGGTCATGTTTAAAATGGCTGGGAAAATGTGAGAAAGATAATTTCGGGGGCTGACATTAAAGATACATTTGAGAGTAGTGATTATGCACTTTATGACTCAAAATCTATTTTCTTACATGATTTTACCAGCAATGCTTGATTACTGGGATTCTGGAATGAGAAATGATTAGCAGAGTTTATCTAGTGTTTAGACTTTAGAATATTGGTAAAAGTATTATTAAAATAGTGGGTAATTTAAACTTTTTTGTCATTGTATAAAAGAGAATGACAGTGATCATGATGAGTGTTATGGATGAAAATCATATAAAGGAAAAAATGAATTAGAATCATAACAATACTGAGCATTTATATATATTTTTTGATATAAAGTGGTAGTAGTTGTCTTTATTTTAGTTCAAGAAATCTCATTTTATTTTTATAAGTTTATAAGTAAAAATAACCTTTGACTCTTGTAAAGCAGATGTTACTGTCCCTAGCTTACAAATGAAGATATGACAGCTAAACGTTTAATGGATTTCCCAAATTTGTTAAGAAAACTAGAGGAAAAAGGAAAATGGGATTGATTCCAAATCTCCTTATTTATTTATTGTTTCCTTTTAGAGGATAGAAGACATTCTGATATGCTGCACTTCATTAATTAACATGGTTTTAATTAATCTGAGATATGTAAAATACTTATCAATTAATCTAATTTTAAACAAAATTAAAACTCATGTATTAACATAAACGTTTTAATAAAAATTGTTGTCTTCAAAAGAAAAAGTGAAAATAGGGACATTTTAAATATTTAAAATGTTTTAAATATTTGTAAATCTCTGGATTCATAAAAGATAACTGGATTCTAGTAACTGCTTCTGTATTCATTGTTCTCGAACCCATGAAGTAAGCTTTCTGAGCATTTCACTGGACACATAAGAAGGACGTAGTTTGGATTTTGTACCCCCTGACTGGGTCTCAGGGACCTCTAAGTGGTCTCCAAACTCTACTATGGCTTCCTTTCCTTTAAGAAGTTTTCTTTCCTGCAGAAAGAATTCGATCATCTTCAATGTTGTTCCCACTTCTTGAACCTCAAGTTAGTCCTCATTTTATTAATTGTATAATAAGTTGTTGACAAACCCCTTTCCTCTTCTTAGCTGTAAACTTATCTGTGTTCTACTCCCACCAGGTTCTAATACAATGATTTATACCAATTAAAATACCCAGTTTTTAAAAAGTAGCATGGTTTGGACCATGTTGTTAATATTGGGAAATATTAGTTTCATGATATTTGGGGCTTTCTGGTAGCTCTGCTGCTAAGTCACTTCAGTCGTGTCCGACTCTGTGTGACCCCACCACAGAGTGGACGGCAGCCCACCAGGCTCCCCCATCCCTGGGATTCTCCAGGCAAGAGTACTGCCTGCAGTGTAGAAGACCCAGGTTCGATCCTTGGGTCAGGAAGTTCCCCTGGAGAAAGAAATAGCAACCCACTCTAGTATCCTTGCTTGGAGAATCCCATGGACAGAGGACCCACGTGGGCTCCACTCCATGTGGTCTCAAAGAGTCAGGCACAACTGAGCAATTAGCATTCATATTTACATTAACTCAAAGGAAGAAATGCATAGATACTTATTTTTGTCAGGAAATATGTTACTATGGCTTTAACTCAAGCCATTACTAATGAAAATCTAACTTTGGATGAAGTAGTGTTCTGAATTTCACATGAATAATTTCACATGAATGCAAAAATAAATTTATGAAAGGAATAGCATTTCATTTGGAAGATGAGAGGTGCATTTTAGTGTGGTATGAATATCAACTTCAGGCAGCAAGATGTGGCAGAAAAGGCATGAGATTCAAAGTACACAAATTAGAATCCTGTTTTATCCTTCTCTGAAAATTAGTTATATCATTTGTAATACAGGAATGATAATGACTTCTTCAGAGCATTGTTGGGGTTGGGAACACTCTGGAATTAAAGGCTTCTACCCAAAAATGACACTCTTCTGATCATATTTTACTGACTTTAGCAGTCATATGCCTACCTTTAAGGAGAAGGAGAGATAGTCATAAAAAGAGAAGAATGAAAAGTATTAATGAGCAACCCTTATGTATACCATAGTGTCTTAAAAGTTAGAGACAGATTAAAAAGATAATAATAACAGACAATCTAACAGTACTTTTCGAAACATATTGTCCAGAATTCTAGATTGAGAAGGACAATGGTAGGTATTCTCAGAATAAGAGATCCCTTAGTCAAGTGAATTTTACAAGTATTGGGGTACTTAAGGTTCAAAGTTTTTCTGTAGGATTTTATGTAACTACAGCATGCTAAAATTCATCAGGGATTTACAAAGTGGAAGATAGGAACTGTAGTATGTAGCATTTTAAAATCTTACTGATCCTAATATCCTTTTTTATTTGTTTGTTCATTTCTAAGGATCACTGTTTGAGATCCTTATGTTTGTGCACATAATCTCACATTTTGAGAAATGATGACTAAAATTCACTGAAGTCTGAAGATAAAGGGAATGTTTTGAGCCTGGATGAAAGCACAAGGATTCTGATTTCGTATGGTGATTGACTATAAAGGCAGAATAAGCAGAAGCCTCGATTTGGGGATGTTCAATCATTGAGAACAGAGTCCTGGTGAGTAGAAGTCCCGGTGAGTTAGAAGTAAAGTCACTTATTAGAAAGATGACCAGTGAGATACTTGCTAAGAAGCCACTAAGAACACTGGTTGTAGATTGCCATGTAGAATATAGTAATATTTCAGCTGGACTAGAGCTCATGGTTTAATAATTCCAGAGCCATGGTATGACTGTGGCCGTTTGGGTGGTCTATTTTTCTCTTGATGCAATGATGGTTCTCTTTTTTTCTGCTAATAGCACACTGTTAGTGGCCTTGGTAAAGATCTCACTCTAAATGCTGTGTCTCAAGACTGATACCATAACTGTGTGAACGAAAATAAGAAAGGAAAGACTCAGAAGTGGTGTCTCTCTATGGATCTGTACTTGGTAGGACGGGGATCAGTGTGGTACCCACCCCCCACAAGTTGTTAGCTTTCTGACTAGCGTGAAGAGGATTGCAAACATCTTCTATTCAGGATTTTTAAACAAAGAACCATAGTTAGTTTAAAGCCTGAGCCTACTTGCATCAACCGATGAATGAGAAAACTATGGGCCTAAATATATCATAGTACTCTACTTTTTGTTCTTAACTCATATCATTCAGACAAAAGTATTTAATTAGTTGAAATTATATAGCTTTGAGCTAAGATGATAGTCTGGGCCCATAGTATAGATATGTCTGAATCTGAAAATAAGAAGCCATATCGAATCAGATCAAATTTTATTTATACTTGAATTACATCTATAATTTTTAAACATAGTGTTGGAAAGTATATACCTTAAATATATGTTACAAGTAAAGGTCTTACTGAAAAGTGAAAGTGAAAGTGAAGTCGCTAAGTCACGTCTGAATCTTTTTGACCCCATGGGCTGTAGCCTACCAGGCTCCTCTGTCCATGGGATTTGCCAGGCAAGAGTACTGGAGTGGACTGCCATTTCCTTCTCCAGGGGATCTTCCTGACCCAGGGATCGAACCCAGGTCTCCCACATTGTAGACAGACTCTTTACCGTCTGAGGCACCAGGGACTATTTGCATTTGAATAGTGTTAGCCACACAGTAGTGTCTGACTCTTTGCGACCCCATGGACTGTAGCCCGCCAGGTTCCTCTGTCCATGAGATTCTCCAGGCAGGAATACTGGGGTGGGCTGCCATTTCCTCCTCCAGGGGGCGTTTTAATAAGTTATTCCCAAATTATTTGGATCCACTGCTTATAAAATCTATGTTTTTTAAATCAGAAGTTCCATATTTATTTAAATAACAGAAAAATCATGTCTGATTAATATGTTGTATGAGTATATTCTGAATGATTCTTCCCCCAGAATTGATTAATGTTTATTTTGACCATCTAGTTTGATATTATTCAGAGCAACATGGTCTATTTCTTTTATTATTAGTTTTCTCATCCAAAATCCTGGGCACATAGTATCTTAAAATGAATTCCTGAAATTGTGATAACTTTTCTCTGTCAACTTTTCAGTCAGATTAAAAGCACTTGCTTTAGAACTCAAAACGTGATTTCATATGCTATTTTGCTAGAAATTAGATAGTTTTTCAACTTTACATTTCAGAGTCATTTATTAGATTTTATTTTGTTGTTGTACTGTGATCAAATCATATTTATCAACGTTGCGTTATTTATATCACATTTTAAAATTAGGAATGCTCAGTTTTTCTGAGAGATCAGTCTTCTCTTTTGGGAACCTGACAGAGATATTTGTTTACTCTTTTATAAGACTTCTCTTAACTAGAAATTTGAGTTACATATTTATTTGAGTCCACAGATGTGAAAAATAAGTAAATTAAGCGACATCCACAAATTTATGAGGCATGGATATTTAAAACCATTTAGGGTTTCAGACTTCAAAATTTGAATTTCAGTAACTGATTACCACAATAATTTCTGAATGTTCGTATCTCACAATATATCACAATATGTATATCATGAAATTTCAATATGATATTAAGTCTGCAACACTGACCAGTTTATATAAGCTGCAATTATTATCTGGGCATGATCTTCCATAGTAGTTTTACTGATGTGTCTCTGTTTTCATAGTGGCTTTCAGGCTTTCTATTAATAGCTACAGAGACACTTTTAATTCTTAACTAGTACAAGGCTCATCTCCTCTTCATTGTCTCACGTCCTCAGCTTTTAATGACTTCAGATAAGACGACTCTCTGGTTTCTAATTAAGTTTACTCAGCCTACCTATTTTTCTATAAAGATAGCTATGCCCAATATACAATCTAAAAAATCTCTTATGCTATCATTGGGTATTCTGATATTCTTAACAAAGACAGGAAAATCACTTGAATATACGAACTCCTCTAGATTAAATCAAGATGAAAGCTCTATTTCCATAGTAAGTTCATTTCAAGAATTAATATAACTATTTAGATTATTTGGCACCAGTTCCTTCCAAAATAAGATTTAAGCTTAAAGTAACTTCATTGAAATTTGTTTTATAGCTGTTCTTTTTCCATAATTAGTAAAATAAATGCATTCATATTATTTTTCATATTATATATATGATCATAAATCTAAAAGCATATGAAGTTTTGGCCAACCCTATGCAGGGATAAAAATAATTGGGTTTTCTAGATATATCGTAGTACTCTACTTTTTGTTCTTAACTCATATCATTCAGACAAAAGTATTTAATTAGTTGAAATTACATAGCTTTGAGCTAAGATGACAAATGTATCTCATTAGACATAATTTGGGAAATATTTTTTGTACTGTGTAAAAAGGTAGTTAAAACAAAAGGAGTAAGGTGGTAGTTTTGCACTAAAAAGGTTGAGAATCTAGTGAAGAATCATTGATAAGGTTTGACCCTGACTAAAATAAAATATTCTCAAAGACGATTTCCCCTCCTTTGCTTAGAATCATTGGTGGCATTATTGGTAAAGAATCCACCTGCCAATGCAGGAGACACGAGAGCCTCGGGTTTGATCCTTGGGTTGGGAAGATCACATGCAGGAGGAAATGGCAACCCACGGGAGCCTGATGAGCTAGAGTCCACGGGGTAGCAAAGAATCGGCCATGACTGACTGCACACACGTTGATCAAATTCGCCTTCTGTTTATCTTCATGTCAAAAAAGAAGGTGCCATGAATGGGCTCATGAGCTTCTCCACCTGCAGTAAATGCCTCCCTCCCAGTGTCTTATTATCTGTAAGTACTGTTTTGGTTTAGTTTTTAATAAAATCACATTTAGTTCTTTTTAAAATTTACATATAGTAAAAGTCATTTTTTAGATGTACAGTTCTATGAGATTTGGCAAATACATAGTTGTATAATCACCATCACAATGAAGAAACAGAACAATTTCATCACCTCTAAACCCCACCCTCCACAAACCAAATAAAATCCATTATAGTAGACAAAACTTTACCTCTCCCTTAACTCCTGGCAATATAGATCAATATAGAACATTGATCTGTTCTATATTCCTACATGATTGCCTTTTCCAGAATGTCATATGCATGCAATTATATACTATGCAGCCTTTTGAGCCTGGCTTCTTTCACTTAGCATATGGTATTTGGGGTTTATCCATATTGTTGCATTAGTCAGCAGTTTATTCTATTTTATTTCTGAGTACCATGTCATGAATGGATAAGCAGTATCTTTATCCATTCCCCAGTAGAAGGACATTTGGATTGTTTTTTGTTTTTGATGGTTAAAAATAGAGCTGCTAAAAATATTTGCGTACAGGTTTTGTATGAACATAGGTTTTCATTTCACTTGGGTAAAAACCCAGGAATGTCTTTATATTTTTAAAAGTCTTAGCTTAACGGCCATATATTCAGGAAATAAACCTTTTTCTATTATCCTTTCTGAGAAAGACAACATGTTAATTTTCCCTTTTTTATTTCCTTAATAATGTTTATCACAATTTATTGATAAAATACTATAGATTTAGTTGTTTTATGATTTTTTTCTATGTCTCTCAGTAGAATATAAATAATAATCAGCACCATGAGAGTAAGGACGATGCTTGTCTCAGACATTAACCTCTTAGCACCTAGCTGGAATAGTGAGTTTATATCAAGTGAGTGAATATAATAAAGGAGAGAAGGAAAGAAGGCAGGGAGGAAGGGAGGAAAAACAGAAAAGGAAGAAAAAGAAGCAAATTTGTCACGCTGCCACTTGGGAGGTTTGTGAGCTGTCAATCAACAGGCTGGTTGCATATCTCCTTGTTTACCTAACAGGTCTCCATTTAAAAATTCCAGCCTCTTTGCCATCTCTATTTCATGTTATCTATTAATGAATTTTTCAGCATATTCCTACAAATTACTTCAAGTATTCCATCTTAGCTTTTTCTAGCTTCTGTACTTTTATTAATGATGAACCAAATAATCATTTTCAATAAATGTTCTGTTCAAATGCCATGTTTTCTACAAACCTAATCATCTTGACCTAACCTATCATAATATTTTATTTGAACCTTTTTTTATAAGAAACCACTTTCTGGTCAATGTTTTATAGTCCCTCAGGTATATATCTTACATTTTCTGTACTGTAGGCTTCCACAGATATATAGCTAGTTCTTTTTTTTTTAATCCTTTAAAGTATATGATGGCATGCCTTAAACATAACATGGATTCAATAACTTTGTATTAATTATCCATCCATATACTAACAAATCAATAAACATTCAGTTCAGTTCAGTTCAGTTGCTCAGTTGTGTCCAACTCTCTGCGACCCCATGAATTGCAGCACGCCAGGCCTCCCTGTCCACCACCAACTCCTGGAGTTCACCCAAACTCACATCCATCGAGTTGGTGATGACATCCAGCCATCTCATCCTCTGTCGTCCCCTTTCTTCTCCTTCCCCCAATCCCTCCCAGCATCAGAGTCTTTTCCAATGAGTCAACTCTTTGCAACATTAAATAGCTCTAATTTTCACTAATATTTTTAGAACTTTGGTTTTAACAAAGTCTTATTTTTTAAGGTAGGAAACTAATCATTTGATGATTTTATAAGTGCTACTTCATACCTGATAACATATAATATTATAGCAGGCAATTCCAATCCTTATTTGCAGAGCATTGTGTATACAGGTATTTAGCATCTACTCCTCACAAACATTAAACATTAGGAAAATAAATTGCTTTATTACTCTTTACTTTTTTTTTCTCCTTCTGAGTACAGTACTATAACAATTCTGTCAAAACAAGATGTTTAATTATGGCACCTTCGCATTGGGAGGTTATTAACATAGACAAAACTGTTGACACATTGTAGCTAAAATACAGCAGAACGAAAAGTTTAATCAGCTATAAAATACCAATGAATTAAATTTAAATATGATGAGCCATCACAGGAAAATGACTATTGATGTAATTCTGAAAATAAGGTCTTGGGTAGGTAATCTTGCTGAATAAGGAAATGTGGGCTTATAGCACTCTGTCCTAAAGGATAGAGACTGGCTATAAAACAAAGAGCTTGATGTTCATCTCTGTAATAGAAATAATTTGGTAGCATGCCATGAATGGCGAGCTTGCAAAATTCACAGTGTGAACTAAGATAATATTCCCTTGCCAGGAGTAAGTTCATAGCCAGAACTCAAAGCTTGATAAAAAATACGAGATGTTTATTTATCCATGGAATGCAATCATTATCATTTTTGACTTTCTTTGTCAATTTATCATTATACCAATAATGTGAGCTCAACAATTTTTCTTGCCTAAGGTTTTCGCACTGTTTTTTCCCTCCTTCTAAATCATTATTTCCTTTGACTGTTGCAATATACATCCTTCTTATCATTCAGGTTTCAGTTCAAATGTCACCTTCCCAGGAAGGGATTTCATGGATGCTATATCTTATTTATTCCACACTCTTTAGTTTTACCAGGACACATTACATTAGTTGTCTTATTCATTACCTTTGTCAATTTCTGGAATTATTATTCTTCTGATTATTTGATTGCTCTGTTTCTCTCCTACTAAAATGTAAACTCAATACTTAGAGGATGCTTGTTTGTCTTAATCTCTGCTATGATTACAGTACTGAAATGATGCCGGATGTAGAACATTTATCACATCAATATTGTAGAATAAATGGGTGAACCTTATTTGGTGCATCATTTTTTCCTAGAATCAGAGTCAGTCTTCAGCTTATTAAGAGAGATCAATAATGCATCAGCCATTTTCTTACTGAGAAAATGATGTGAAAAATTCACTGTTAAGTTCACTCACAGTGTTAACTGTAAAAACCTGCTATAGTTCTCAATTTTAGAAGGAAAGGGAACACATAAAGAGAAAAGCAAAAGGGAATGAATTAACATTTATTTATTACTGTTTATTACTGAGGGTCTTGTTCAGTTGCTAAGTGATGTCCGACTCTTTGTTACTCCATAGACTGCAGCAAGCCAGGCTTCCCTGTCCTTCATTGTCACCCAGAGTTGCTCAAACTCATGTCCATTGAGTTGGTGAGGCCATCCAACCATCTCCTCCTCTGTGGCCCCCTTTTCCTCCTGCCTTCAATCTTTCTTAACATCAGGGTCTTTTCCAATGAGTCGACTTTTTGCATCAGATGGCCAAAGAATTGGAACTTTAGCTTCAGCATCAGTCTTTCCAATGAATATTCAGGGTTAATTTCCTTTAGGATTGATTGGTTTGATCTCTTACACTCCAAGGGAATTTCAAGAGTCTTCTTCAACATCACAGTTTGAAAAGATCAATTCTTCAGCGCTCAACCTTCTTTACGGTCCAGCTCTCACATCTTACCTAGAGGCTATGCTGTTGCTGCTAAGTATCTTCAGTCATGTGCTGCCCCATAGACGGCAGCCCACCAGGCGCCTCTGTCCCTGGGATTCTCCAGGCAAGAACACTGGAGTGGGTTGCCATTTCCTTCTCCAATGCATGTATGCATGCTAAGTCTCGTCAGTCGTGTCCGACTCTCTGCAACACCATAGACGGCAACCCACAGGGCTCCTCTGTCCACAGGATTCTCTAGGCAAGAACACTGGAGTGGATTGTCGTTTCCTTCTCCACCTAGAGGATCTATCATGCACTAGATAAAATATTAGGTGCTTTAGACATATTATACTCTACACATCATCATCATCATAACAAAATTATTGAACATATACTCTGTGCCCACCACAAGTCTAAAATCTTTCACCTTATTCCATTTTTTTCTAATTATTCATCATTAAACTTATGATGTAGGTATTATTATTATTTTCACTTTATACTGATGGAAATGGCTTCTTTGCAGGGATTAGTCTCTCATTTAAGATTGAAAAGCCAAGGTTAAAAGAAACTTTTTCAAGGGTCCAAATCTAAGCAAACAATAGAATTTGAACCTAGATGTTTTATAGTCTGTGCTTTGCTCTTCTCCTAACAAAGTCATGCACATGTGTATGTACATGGACTTCCCTGGTGGCTCAGATGGTAAAAAATCTGCCTGTAATGTGGGAGACCTGGGTTCAATGCCTGGGCATGGAAGATGTCCTGAAGAAGGGAATGGCAACCCACTGCAGTATTCTTGTCTGGAGAATTCCATGGACAGAGGAGCCTGGTGGGCTACAGTCCCTGGGATTGCATAGAGTTGGACATGACTGAGGCACTAACATTTTCACTTTTATATGTGTGTGTGTGTGTGTGTGTGTATGTGTGTGTAGACATACATGTATTTTTGTGAGGTCTCCTCTAGTCAAGGACTATTGTTCATCCTTCAGAGATGAGTGATGGAAGATTCTTTAATCAACAACAAAAAATTTTTTCTGAGTGCCTGTCCATATACTAAAATAGAATTTGTTTTCTAAGAATATACAAACAGCATAATGGACAAGATAAGCCACAAAGAGTTTACTTTAAGTGGTACAGTGTCATAAGAATAATTAGAGAAGAAGACTGACTTGATTATGGTATTTATTGTTTGGTATGCATGTCAGCTTAGGACAAAAGTTAGGGAGAAATTGTATGATGCAGACCATGGTCAGTAGGGGAGGCTTCATAGATAGGTGGATCTTGAATTAGGACTTGAAGGATGGGCAAGAACAAGAAGAACAGAGAATATTTCAGAGGGAGAATAGTGGTAACAAAGGTTGAGGGGAAAAAAAAAAACACAAGAAGCCGAGCATGCAGTGTGATGGTAAAAGGAGAGGAGAGGTTAACTGGATTGAAATTGATCATGTGGGTCAAGAGTGGTAAGTGGCTGTTTACAGTTAGGTGGGACCAGATTACATTATTAAATAGGCGTTCCCTTTTCTTACTCTCCTTTGACATCTTCTTCACATGGGTGATGAAGGCAGTGTGTGAAAAGAGAGACTGAAGGGGAATCTGACTTATGCTCTTATAAGCAGAGCAGATTGACCACGGGTGTCTTGAGGGCATATTTACTAAGAATAGTTTGATAGAAGTGAGACCCTCCTGGAGATGCACATTAGAGCTAAGAACAAGCTGTGTTTCTGCAGTGGGAACAGGGCAAATAGCCAGTTCCATTCATTGTGCTTCTGATTTTTTTAAAATGGCTAATTGCTTATATATGGTTTTCAGCTTTACTTATGAACCTAAAGATTTTTATGTGGACAGTGCACTTTTATGGACTAAACAGACTAAAAAAATAGTCTTACCCTCTAAAATTAATTCTGGCAAGAAAAGTCAGTGTGTCATGTAAGCTGTTTGGGAGGCATTCTATCAACAAAAAAATTTGCTGTTGCCATAGCTTTAGCAGTACAAAGATAAATTGATGTTTACAGGAAAATTATCTTGATAAACAAAACTTCTGAGGCTTTGCCAAGTGTGCTTTATTTTGTTCAGAATTTTAAAAGGCAATTAGTCTATAATTGATTCAACCAGTATTCGATAATTAAATCTTAGAGGAAGTACTACATGTCCCATGCTTTTTCTATTATATATTTCATTGAATCTTAATATCCTTGTAACTTTACTAAAAATTTTTTACTAAAAAATCTGAGATTTAGTCCTTTGCCCAAGGTTACAAAGTGAGGGAAAAAACAATGGGCATTTAAGCTGTATTCTCTGACTCCATGTCTCATGCTTTCCCTCTCCATAATATTTTTATTTTCCAAAGTTAAATGGAATTCTCCTACCTTGTTAGGTAATGATAGGCTTTCCCTTCAGCTCTTCCTTACTCCATTCTTCCCTTCTTTCCACAGGCAATTAATGAGATCTAAATCCCAGGAATTATTTTAGGTACTGTAGATACAAAGAAAGCAAGATATTGCTCTATACCAGGAAATTTTTACTAATCCATCAGCAGGACTAGATATTTAAATGATAAATGTGATGGAATGCTAACAATGCCATGATTGTGTACATTTGTGGAGCCAAAGCAGTGATTCATTTTGCAGAGGGGAGACATAGCAAAAGTGATAACTAAGCTGAATCTTAAAAGATAAGTAGGAATTTTTGATAAAAACTAGCAATAACAGCAAGTGACCTCCTCAGCCCAGGGAAAAGCATGCATGAAGGCACAGAGGTTTCAGGAAAACCACAAGCCAAACTCTCACCTTTGCCAAAGCGTGTGAAGAAGAACAATCTACGCAGACTTTCATAAATCCTTTCTTGGGTAATTAGCTTTCTGGAATATTGCCAAGCAGCAGCATATTTTCATTTCTCAGCACTCTTGGGAATATCTGAAAAGCAAGATGTATTTTCTTGCCATAAAACAATATTAACATACTTAATTTGCATCGGACTCCATGTAACAATGCCAATATGAAATGCTAAGTAAGTTGATTGCTTTCAGACAGAAGTTTATTCTAAAAATCTTGTTAACCTTATCCATAAACCTAACGCTGTCCTCTTTATTGAAGAGTATTCAAGGCTTAGGTGTGCATGAGCAGTTTTTGCTCTGAAACATGAACAGAACCAGGAAGTCTCTTTAATTTAGACGTTCTTCAGTGCATCATAACACTATGTCTCCTTCTGTGTATGGCACGCATTTTTAAAAATTAATTCATTGATTTTAATTGGAGGATAGTTACTTTACAATATTGTGATGGAGTTACTTGACAATATTGTGATGGTCCTTGCCATACATTGACATGAATCAGCCACAGATATACATGTTTCCCCCGGTACTGAGCCCCCCTTCCCTCTCCCTCCCCACCATATCCCTCTGGGTTGTCCCAAAGCACTGGCTTTGGGTGCCCTGCTTCATGCGTGGAACTTGCATTGGCCATCTGTTTTACATATGGTAATATACATGTTTCAGTGCTATTCTCTCAAATCGTCCCACCCTCACCTTCTCCCACAGTCCAAAAGTCTGTTCTTTACATCTGTGTCTGTTTTGCCTCCCTGCATGTAGGATCATCATTACCTTCTTTCTAAATTCCATATATATGCGTTAATATACAGTATTTATATTTTTCTTTCTGATTGACTTCACTCTGTGTAATAGGCTCCAGTTTCATCCACCTCGTTAGAACTGACTCAAATGTGTCCCTATTTATAGCTAAGTAATACTCCATTGTGTATATATACCACAACTTCCTGGTCCATTCATCTGCTGATGGACATCTAGGTTGCTTCCATATCCTAGCTGTTGTAAATAGTGCTGCAATGAACACTGAGGTACATGTGTCTCTTTCAGTTCTGATTTCTTCAGGATGTATGCCCAGTGGAGTTGCTGGGTTGTATGGAAGTTCTATTTTCAGTTTTTTAAGAACTCTCCACATTGTTCTCTTTAGTGGCTATACCAGTTTGCATTCCCTGCAGAAGTGTAAGAGGATTCCCTTTTCTCCACACTCTCCAGCATTTATTGTTAGTGGATTTTTTGATGATGGCCATTCTGACTGGTGTGAGATGATAACTCATTGTGGTTGTGATTTGCATTTCTCTAATAATGAGTGATGTTGAACATCTTTTCATGTGTTTTTTAGCCATCTGTATGACTTCTTTGGAGAAATGTCTGTTTAGTTCTGTTGCCCATTTTTTGATTGGATTGTTCGTTTTTCTGGTATTGAGCTGCTTGTATACTTTGCAGATTAATTCTTTGTCAGTTGTTTCATTTGCTATTGTTTTCTCCCATTCTGAAGGCTGTCTGTTTACCTTGCTTATAGTTTCCTTTGTTGTACAGCACACGCTTGGCTCTTCTTTTCAAGCATCTCAAGGAGACTCAGACCTCCTGGTTTTTATGTTCACTGTCTTATCAACTGTCTGCTAGGAAAAGTCCAGATTCAGAAACACAAGAGTCATAATGACCCAACATTATCATGGAAGGAAATCCTTTGCTTCAGTCTCCTGGTCATCGTTTTTCCCACTGACATTTTCTCCTTAGGCTAGAGTGTCACTGGACGGTCCAGGGGTCTTTCTGCTCATCTTGGTGTTACAGCCTGTGTACACAGATTACACGTGAACCCTGCCGGGCTGAAACAGGTGTGTTCAGCAAGTGTCTTCAGCTGTGTCCCACCTGCTGTCAGAAACAGCCTTTTATAGAAGAGCTGTCTGGGCTTCACCACAGTGGGAGGCACAAGCAAAAACTGCTGTGTTGGATTGCTGCTGCTGCTGCTGCTGCTAGGTCGCTTCAGTCGCGTCCAACTCTATGCGACCCCATAGATGGCAGCCCACCAGGCTCTGCCATCCCTGGCATTCTCCCGGCAAGAACACTGGAGTGGGGTGCCATTTCTGTGTTGGATTAGTCACCTCTAACTGCCTCTTTACGTTTGATGCCCACAGTGAACAGATTGAACTCAATTTAGACAAGATTAAGGTTTTAAAACCATTTCCACTGAACTGCTTTAATTTGGCACCCTATTTGGGGGTGCTGTGTTATGGTGGACTTAGCTCCTTCCTTTTCAAAAATATTTTCACTGACTGAGATGGTTGGGATAAGCTTCTGATGGTCACTACTGAAACTGCAAGTAACTGCAAGGGTTTTCTCCTGAAGAGGGCTTGTGAGCTATTCCGAGCCCCTCTGCAAGTAACTTGTATGTCTGCTAAACATGTCTGCAAGCAAAGAAGCTGTCTCCCCATGCGTGTGTGCTCAGTTGTGTCTGACTCTTGGTTACCCCATGGACTGTAGGCCGCTAGGCTCCTCTGCCCATGGGATTCTCCAAGCAAGAATACTGGAGTGGGTTGCCATATCCTCCTCCAGAAGATCTTCCCAACTCAAGGATCAAATCCGTGTCTCCTGCATTGGCAAGCAGATTCTTTACCACTGCGTTTGCAGGCAGATTCTTTATCTCTCCTCACCAATTCACAGTTCTAACTAAACATCAAAGTGCAGAGAGACAAGAATCTGAAAGAGCAGAGTCTCGGACTATGGGAGTTGAGAGATCTAGATTCAAGTTCTTGTTCCAGTCTCTTACTGTGTGACTTGGGACAGACTGGCATGGGTACATAGCGACAGAAAGACTGGTTTCTGGCTGATTCAACTTGTTGTCTTTATTTCATCCCAAGGAAAGATGGTATCTGTAGAAGAGAAGGTGACAATTATCATTTGAGAACTCTTTCTGGGATCAAGTACTTTAATGGCAATCATTGACAGCACATAGCACTCAGCTGTGTCCCAGGCTTTGTTCTACTTGGTTAGTAGATGGAACTCATTTGATTCTCATAATGCACATGAGGAAAGCATAATCATTATCCCTATTTTAGAGATGAGAACAGTGAGGCACAGGGAGGTTAAACGATGAAAGATACATTAGCTGGCATAAGAGACACATGTCTTCATTACCTGGATGTAGTATAGCACTGTGCACTCATCCTGCTCTTCTTCCAGCTCCACATCTGCGCAGCTGAACATGTCTCCTCCCACTGATGGGAGTTGCTCTCAGGGTGGAGAGGCTTATGGACCAGTGGACATTCAAAGGACAGGAAAGGATACTAAGTCTCACTGGCTTCCCCAAATTCCACTCTGGACAGAGCCAGGCAGAATCCAATAAAGGTGTATGCTATATGTAATGAAAATTGCTTAAGATGGGATGTGTTTTTCAAGCCAGGAATCAGTTAATTTCATTTTAAGCCTCAGTATTGTGTGATGAGATACATATTATGTTCCCATATTAAAGTTCACAGGGATCAAGTATGGAGGATCTCATGTGATGGGACAAGTGTGTATTCTCAGCACACTGTGATGTTTATAAGTGAATTTGTTAAGGTTCCATTTCTGCTTATTGTGCCCTTGAAAGCACCGCCTTCTCTGATCGCGTATGATCTGTTAAAAACAAATCTTAGCTTTAGACACGAATCCACAAGTGCTCACTAGTTTTTACAAATGTTTACATACTGAACGAATGATCAGTGAGTTAACGATCAGTGAATGCTACCCATCTATAAAGCCAAATTTTGAGACTATTCAAAAGATTTTTGGTGACTCTGATTTATCAAGGTTAAAAACAAAAGCAAAACCCCAAAACACTAGAGCTCCCCCAAATCTGTCCTGATTTTTTTTTCTAAACCATAAGTTAAGTTCTTTAAGCTGAAACATCTCTATTTTGTGCCAGTCTCAGCCTTTTGATGACAGGTTTCTGTGATTCTTAAAATGATTGCATGATATTCTCAGCAACAGCCATCAGGAAACCTTGAAAAAAGTCTTTGTTACTTACAGACCCTGGAAATTACATGGCATGCCTGGGGCCACACAGCAAGGTTGTAAGTGGGGAGGGGGAGAAAGAGAACGAACCTGGGGTTCTACTCTTATTGTGGTCAAGGATGGGGGCCTAGGGTTTCTCAGCCTTAGTCTTTATTGGTGAATTTAAAGCAATGGTCCCGAGTGGTCAGTTACAGAAACCAATGAAGATCTTTAAAGCAAAGGAGTATGGGGGATGGAAGGGCTGGAACTGCTTCTTCACAGCGGTGTGGCTGGCAATGTGTTTTTTCAGGATATCAGTATTGAAGTGGATCCTTCTTTGAAGCAGATGCCTTGACAATCAAAGCTTAAGTCGGGCACTTGCATTGCAAAAGGAAAAGTCAACTGTCGGGGCTCACTACATGGCTTTTGATGGATTTGCTGGCTTGTTTTTCACTTGTAATGCCATGTATCACATCTGTGTTGACAATATATCAACATCAGTTTTGTGTTGACAATGGACACATTCCAAAGCATGTAAACATTCAAGGTTATTTCGGAATGGCCTTTGAGTACACTATACTTGGGTTGAAACTATTGATCTATTTAAAAAAAAAAAAAATCCCTTCACCTAGTGGCTGGAAATGACCACTTTTGTCTAGTGACAACAAAAGACAGTCTATGGCCAATGATGACGTTTACTGGAGTTTCAACCTGGTTTGTAGTATGTATAATTTAGCAGGTATTATACAGGAGAAGGCGATGGCACCCCACTCCAGTGTTCTTGCCTGGAGAATCCCCAGGATGGAGGAGCCTGGCGGGCTGACGTCTATGGTGTCGCACAGAGTCGGACACAACTGGAGCAAGTTAGCAGCATACAGGAGGGCTCAAGGCAGTAAAATAAAATGTTTACTGACCATAAAGTAAAAGCTGGCATTGGGAGGCCTGGACCACTGATGCATTTGCTTCACGGCCACACTGTCCCCATCTGTGCAGTAGGTTCTGGCTACAGCTAACAGTGGTTGTGTTAAACACTCTCTGAGGTTTGGAGCTTGAATCAAATCTTGTTCTTATTACTAACACCCTGGCTTCTCCCTTTACACCGCCCAGGGGTCACCTCTATTATGTTGTGTGTGAAAGGGTCTATCTCTGTTTGCCTGATCTTTGTCACTATTTCCAAATTCTTTGGGCTGGTGACACTATATGTGATGTCAGTCTTAACTTGGTCAATCAAAGGGCCATAAATTACATACCTAAAAATCACAGAATTTCATAATAGTTCTACTTCTATAAAATTGCCAGCAGGCCTGAAGCCCCTTTGAAATAGTTCTCACCTATGAATTCCAAATTATACTGAAAAACTTTGGCCACTATATAAATGTGTGATATATCAGAGCTGATACTTGAAAAAAAAAAGTTTTCTCTTGGATACTAAAGCAGAAGTGGGTTATTTTCACTGTCAGTAGTTTTATTCATATGATTGAGATTAGAGAGGTAATAATAGATCCTTCAGGTGATACAACTAAATGTTCATTATATTTGTTTGGCTTGTGTTATAATATTGTATGGCTACAGGAGAGGGAAAATGAGAGGGCAAGATAGAAAGAGAAGTAAAGATTGTTTTGCATGTTACTACTTTGAGGCAATCTTTTGGATTCTTTTCCAGCTTTTATATTTAAGATTTCATCATTCCATATTTCTAGTTCAGGGTAAGGGCCATGAATTAAGTTCAGCAGAAGAAACTGACAGTTATTCAATTCAGGTGAACCAAAAGACAAGTTCAGCATGTTCAGACAATGCAAAAAATACATACAGATACCATGGGTCCAGGAAAGGGCAAGGTGATAAATCCAAAACAAAGTCCTCAAAAGAAAACTTAGTAATAAAGAATCAAAGCCATTAAAATAAGGAACAGACTGGAATGTAGGCAAAAGATTTTGGTCATCATAATTCAGGAATGAAACAGCTGTGCTTTATGCACAGACTATAACAGACAAACCTTCTTTCTTCCACTCTTTTTATTTCTTTTTTTTAATTTTAATTTTAATTTTTACTTTATTTTACTTTACAGTACTGTATTGGTTTTGGCATACATTGGCATGAATCCGTCATGGGTGTACATGAACTCCCAAACATGAACCCCCCTCCCACCTCCCACTCCACATCATCCCTCCGGATTATCCCCATACACCAGCCCCAAACATCCTGCATCCTGCATCGAACATAGACTGGCGATTCATTTCTTACATGATAGTATGTATATTTCAATGCTATTCTCCCA
>SJYX01000108.1:0-80850 GCA_006410675.1 Oreotragus oreotragus
GAGGCCTGGCGTGCTGCAATTCATGGGGTTGCAGAGTCAGACATGACTGAGCAACTGAACTGAACTGAACCCTCACTGAATGATCTGACTTTAACCAGATTTCAAAACTTATAAATATCCCTACTCTGCTCTTCCTCAGTCCAAGATGCTACTAAGACTCTACCAAGGTGGGACTCTCCTTACCATCGCATACAATGAACTCAGTTTTGCTTTATAGCTTATTTTGCTGGTATTTCCTGGGAGCAAGCATCCAACAATCAAAACTTTTCTTTGTGTCTCCATTTATTCTTATTTCCAAACCTCAGTATGCATAAAAATTACCAAAGAGGATTATATATACAAAAACATGCATGAGCAGTTAAGAGATCTCCATGTACAAATCTGAGCATGTTGTATTTAGAACTTAAGCCCTGCATGAAGAGATTAGCAGTTGGTGAAGAATAGAGAACCATAGAACTTTTGAGTTGAAACTGATTCTAGATGCCCGAACATCAGTACCTGAATCAACTACATCAAAATCCCTGATGTAATTAATCCCTATTTAAAAAAAAAAAAAAACCCTGTCCCTGGTTTCACTTTAGATGTACCAAATCAGAATTTCTAGAGCACAATCAGATCTGGGAACCATTATGCTCTTCTACCACATCATTCTGTAGATGAAGAAAGAGACTCAGAAATGGAAAGTAAACTTGTTCAAGATATCACAGCTGTTGAGCTGTGTGTCTCAAGATTCCTTGATAAGAGTTTCAAGGACTGAGAGCAGATTATAGAGATGTTGAGACTGCCAAATCCTTACCACTAGACCACCAGGGAGCATTTGGAGATGCTGAGAAATGGAATATTTTCTGCCATATCATTAAACAAGGATGCCACAGTCACCAGCAGCTGTAGCCACACGGATGGTGAGAGGGTGAGCCTTGAGGGAACTCAGGAAGAGAAGAATACCTGTCTTCTAGCAGCCATCAGACGGCTGCTGCTGCTGCTAAGTCACTTCAGTCGTGTCCAACTCTGTGTGACCCCATAGACGGCAGCCCACCAGGCTCCCCCATCCCTGGGATTCTCCAGGCAAGAACACTGGAGTGGGTTGCCATTTCCTTCTCCAGTGCATGAAAGAGAAAAGTGAAAGTGAAGTCGCTCAGTCTGTCCGACTGTTAGCGACCCTGTGGACTGCAGCCCACCAGGCTACTCCGTCCATTGGATTTTCCAGGCAAGAGTACTGGGGTGGGGTGCCATTGCCTTCCCCGGCCATCAGACAGCAGTCACTTCCTATGATGAGCTCTGAAGAAGCTCAGTCATCTAGCAGTATCTACTAGAGAAGAGAAAACAGATAAAGTAAAATTTTCAAAACAGGTAAAATTATGACTCTTCAGCAAAGACAAGAAGACCGCTGAGAATCTGTGGCCCACCTTGTTAAATTTATGTTCTCAGTAATTGTTAATCGGCTCAACCACGGGCAGATGGGTTATTACAAGGCTTTAGGAGCGTGTCCTAGGAAGGAAGAAGTGTTCCTCCTGATAACTACAGGTGGGCCCTTGAAAGAGGTTCTAAGCCCAGGCAGCTACTTCCAAGGTTCTTCGTTATTCGGACCACAAGGTTTCTCCAACACACTTACTTGTTCCATTGTTTTGCTTCTCTACTCATCAGTATGAGTGAGAGCCAAGTCACTTCAGTCGTGTCCGACTCATTATGACCCCACAGATTGTGGCCTGCCGGGCTCCTTTGTCCATGGGATTCTCCACACAAGAATACTGGAGTGGGTTGCCATGTCCTCCTCCAGAGGATCTTCCTAACCCAGGGATTGAACCTGCCTCTCTTATGTCTCCAGCATCGGCAGGCGGGTTCTTTACCACTGGTGCCACCTGGAATGTCCAGGCATCAGCCTCCCTGTGGCTAAAAAATGGATGCCCCCAATCTGGAGTCGGCATGATCATCATTAAGTGCTGGACTTCTGACAACAGTGTTTAGCTTAGATCAGGTTCTTGATGGAGACTATCTGATTGGCTATTCTCCAGTCAAGCATTAGGGCCCTTTGAATCATGTGATCACTTAGCATCAATCAGCTGTAGCTACTTGAAGGAAAGTTTGGGTGGGTGTGTGTGTATTTGGTGGTGGGGGAGGAGGGTGTGTGTGTGTGTGTGTTTCAGGTAGGGGAGTCTAAATGAGAACCTCAGCTTGTGTGTGTGTGTGTGTGTGTGTGTGTGTGATTCAGGTAGGGGAGTCTAAATGAGAACCTCAGTTTGGCCAAGCACTATAAAACGTGCCTTTAGTCATTTCCAGCAAGAGTCCTTGAAATGGGGACACTTGTGCCCCCCCCAACCCCGTTAGCCCAAATGAGTGTGGTTGTCACTGTTGCTTTTAATTAGACAACATAAGTTTGGGGGGGTGCGGGTTGGAGCCCCCACAGGAGCCGACAGCCACATCTTCCAATTCATATTTCCACCTACATTTGGGATCCTCCTTTGTACAAGCCACCGAACTGCTAGAAACACGATGCCTCTAGGTGTTGACGAGTGCTCATGAACTTCAAACTTCTCACTCTAAAATGGGGTTGAAGAGGAGGTTGATAGCCCTAAGAACAGAACAGCTGGACGTGCTGTTCGGGTAGGGCCCGAATACATTTCGGTTCACCCTCTTTCTTTCTGGAGCAAGCTCATTCTTTTTCTTGGGCACAAGAGATGGGCCCAATAACTACACTTAGAAATGCAGCAGGTGAAAAGCGAGTTCCTCACCAACCAGCCGGGCCAAATTAGCGGGAGGCAGAGTAGCAGGTGGGGTCGGTTCAGCAATCACTGAACTCGGGGTTGGAGCGAGGACGTGTGCCGAGTGCAGAGCCGGGGAAGAGCGGCCTCCAGGCTCCAAGGCTCCCAGGCCGGAGGCGCACACACAGCGAAACAGATGAGACCCCACGTCCTGCCAGGCGCAGGGTTGGGGCATCCTCCCTGCTTCCAGCAGCGGCGGGCGCGGGCCCCGAGCGCTCAGCTCCTGGCAGGGCGGAGGGCGGCGCGAGGGAGGGAGAGAGGGAAGGGAAAGGCGAGCGGGAGCTGCCTCGAATGCCTGGAATAATTCCGCTTCCGTTTGGAAAGCCGCAGCCTCAGTCCCGCCGCGCCCGCCGCGCCCGCCCAGCGCCAGCTCCGCGTCCCGACCGGCCCGCGGCTGCCCGCTCTGCCGCCATGGCCACCTCCCCGCAGAAGTCGCCGTCTGTCCCCAAGTCCCCCACTCCCAAGTCGCCCCCGTCCCGAAAGAAAGATGACTCCTTCCTGGGGAAACTCGGAGGGACTCTGGCCCGGAGGAAGAAAGCCAAGGAGGGTGAGTGCGGCCCGGGCAGGGCCGGGCAGCGGGGGGCCGGAGCGCCGGGGGCTGGGCGCGAGCGCGCCGCGGGTGCCCGCGCCGGGGAGGGGGGCGCGCGGGGGCGCGGGCGCGCGCTGCCCGGGAACGTCTGGCGGGGCTAGTCCTCGCCGCCGCCAGGCTCGCTGTCGCCTGGGCGCTTGCTCTCCCGGGCCCCGAGGCGGTCGGGTGGGGCGGCCCGGGCCTGGGATCAGGAGGCGCCCGCGCTGGGCCAGGGGCCGAGGAGGCGGCCTCCCCTAGGCCCGAAGTCCCCGCCTTCTCCGCGCCGAAGGCTGGTAGTTCCCAAGTCTCTGCTGAAACTTTTCTGGGCGCCGTCACTCTCACTTTTTGCCTTCATTGATCTTTGAAATCAGATCGTTTCCTAGTGTGCGGTTGCAGCCTTGGCCTCCTGGAGCTCTTGTCCGTCCCCAGGGCTAAGCCGGGCTCTGTAAATGTGTAGATCAACACGAAATGTTTGTTGAATGAATGAGTGGAGCGGTGGCAGTCTTCAGTGGTCCCACCTTGTGAAAAATGATAAACTTGCACCCTAGGAGGAAACCTCGATTAGACACACACACACTGTAGCTAAGCTCGCACCCTACGAGGAAACCTCGATTAGACACACACACTGTAGCATCCTGGGCTCTGACCCTTCTGTGAACTCTAGAGTTAAGGCCTCTTGCAAAAACCATTTCCTTTTTCCCATCAGGGTGAATTGAGGAGAACTTACTTTTTTTCCAGGACAGTTTACATGTAAAATATTTTGTCCCGTGGGCAGATTTTACATCCTGTGTTTTGTTTTTTTTTTCCTTACCTGAAGTATAGTTGATTTACGATACCGTGTTAGTTTCAGGTGTACAGGATAGTGATTAAGTATTTCTGCAGATTATATTCCGTCATAGATTACTTCAAGATAGTAGGTATATTTCTCTGTGCTATACAATATATCTTTGTTGCTTATCTATATGTAATTGTTTGTATCTGTTAATCCCATACCTCTTATTTGTCCTTCCTCCTTCCCTCTTTGGGGCTTCTCAGGTGGTTCAGTGGTAAAGAATCCGCCTTCCAATGCAGGAGATGCAGTGTAGGGAGGATCCCCAGGAGGAGGAAATGGCAACCCACTCCATTATTCTTGCCTGGGAAATCCCGTGGTGTAGAAGCCCTGCTGGGCTACAGTCCTAACCTCCAAAGAGTCAGTCCTGCCTTAGCATCTTAACCTCCACCATGCTGTTTTCTAAAGTGGCAGCACCAATTTACATTGCCACCAGCAGTATATGAGGGTTCCCTTTTCTTCACATCCTCTCCAATATTTGTTATATGTAGCACCCTGATTGTTGTTTTGAGCAATGAAGTGATGGTTTGGGAAAAGGCCTAATGATGGGTGTGTAGGTAGAAGTTGCTTAGTTAAAAAAAAAATTTTTTTTTCAGACTCCTCTGTGGTTTGGGAATAAGCCTTTTTAAATTAGTGATGGTGATATGTAAAATAAGTTTCATATTCGTGACTTATCTTAAACCATGAAAACTCAGTGGAGAATTATCAGACATGACACAGGGAACTAGACTTCTGATTGAGAAGCAGCAAAACACATCCCTAAAAATGTTTCCCCTGAAGTGTGGTTGCTTTGGTGAACCGTTGTGGAATAGTGTGCTTTTATTGTTGTATAGTTGCTAAGTTGTGTCTGACCTCGTGACCCCATGAACTATAACCTGCCAGGCTCCTCTGTCCGTGGGATTTCCCAGGCAAGAATACTGGAGTGGGTTGCTATTTCCTTCTCCAAGGGATCTTCCCGACCCAGGGATCGAACCTGTGTCTTCTGCCTTGCCAGGCTGATTCTTTACCTGTGAGCCATATATATTGTGCAGTACATGTGGCTTCGGGAGTGTTTTTCTAGGCTATCCCTGTAACTTTCCTATGGTGTTCTCAAGATGGGCTCTCCAGCTTGAGAGTGGGCAACTCAGAGTTACTGAAGCTCATGACCTATCAGAAGCGCTCACCCCACTTTGCCAACTCTTTAGAAAAGCTTACTTTATATTGAGCCCAAAGGTGGTTTCTCTGTATCTGCTACTGTTCTGTTCATGCAGCCAGGAGGAGTGGGATGGTGGCTCTTCACTTTCTCCAAGTGGACCTGCTTTGTGGAGTCCCTTGACCCTTCCAGACGTCCTCTTTTCCTGTAGCTGGTTCTTGCAGATGAACTCCATGGCCCTCTGGTTTCCTGTCTTTTCAGTTTCAGTCAGAGTCCCTACAGGAAACACAGGAACAAATAGTTGCGATTTTAAAACTCATGTGGTAAAGAACCTTCTGTGTAGGTTCTTAGGCTTGCCTTTCAGAGTCTACTTGCCAAAGGGTCACTGTTCACCTTCCTCCTCCAGATCTGTCTTCAAGACTTGCTCTTTCCAAGAACACCATCCTGAATGGTATCTGCCAGCTGGAGGTGCCCTAAATTAGTCCTGCAGCAATGGCTATTCCTTAATTTTATCCACTTATTTATTATCCTTAGAGTTTTTATATTTTGTCTGATGCCCAAAGTGTACCATTTTGGCTCCCGTAGGCTGTCCAGTGTAACTGGGGAAGTAGATGTTTGGTTTCTAGCGTGAGAGGAAGTCTCAGTATTGCTGCGCAGCCCTTCTCTGCTAATCAGCTAGCATCCTCATTTTCCAACAGACCTGTTTAAACCCTTGTCACTCAGTCTCTTCCCCAGACTTTGAGATAGAAAATTCAGTGCCAGATCTAGACACACCCCCTTCATCCACAATTTTTGTTAAGGAGATATGTTAGCATTGCTTTGACATTTTCCCAGAGTATTACCAAAAGCTCTCTGCATTGCATGCTCTCATGTAATTTGCACCTTTCTGGTAAGACAAACAGGCACTGTGCCTGCAAATTTCTCCTCTGACACCACTCTTATGAAAATAATGATAAATAATAGCTAATGCCCCTTGAGAAAAAAAATTAAGTGCCAGAACTTTTTGAATTTTCTTCACACCCTCTACCTCCCAGTCCCATCTATGTCTAAACCTTTCCTGTTCCCTCCTGTCTTAGTCCCTTCCAAGGAGATCCCTTCTTCCCTTGCTCAGGAGGCCCTTCATTTCCATTCTTCCCAGACTCAGTGTAGCCATACTCTTTCTCTCATACCCCCAGTCTTTTTCATGCTGCTTAATCCCCCTAACATCTGCAAGTGTGCTCGAGTCTTTGCCATTTGTAGACACTCTCCCTATGCTGGTTTCCTCTTGAGCTGCTCAGCAGAGGCCTTGGAAGAGCCATCTGTACTGGCTTCCCCTTTCTTAGCTCCTAGTCACTTCCCGGTGCCCTATACCCATTCTTTCACCAATTATATATTGAGTTGCCTACCATGTGCCAGGCATTGCACTAGGTACTGGGGTATGGCAGGGAAAGAACACACAAAAATCCCTGCCCTCACAAGCTTGCTTTCTAATAGGGAAGACAGATCACAAACAAGACAGTGAGTGGATAAAATTTGTGTTATGTTATAATGGTGATTAGTGCTGTAGAGCAAAATAAAGCAGGGAAAGGGGAGATGGAGTGTTGTGGGGTGAGGGAGGGGGGATGGTTGGCAGTTTTAAGTAGGGTGGCTAGAGAAGNCCACTCCATTATTCTTGCCTGGGAAATCCCGTGGTGTAGAAGCCCTGCTGGGCTACAGTCCTAACCTCCAAAGAGTCAGTCCTGCCTTAGCATCTTAACCTCCACCATGCTGTTTTCTAAAGTGGCAGCACCAATTTACATTGCCACCAGCAGTATATGAGGGTTCCCTTTTCTTCACATCCTCTCCAATATTTGTTATATGTAGCACCCTGATTGTTGTTTTGAGCAATGAAGTGATGGTTTGGGAAAAGGCCTAATGATGGGTGTGTAGGTAGAAGTTGCTTAGTTAAAAAAAAAATTTTTTTTTCAGACTCCTCTGTGGTTTGGGAATAAGCCTTTTTAAATTAGTGATGGTGATATGTAAAATAAGTTTCATATTCGTGACTTATCTTAAACCATGAAAACTCAGTGGAGAATTATCAGACATGACACAGGGAACTAGACTTCTGATTGAGAAGCAGCAAAACACATCCCTAAAAATGTTTCCCCTGAAGTGTGGTTGCTTTGGTGAACCGTTGTGGAATAGTGTGCTTTTATTGTTGTATAGTTGCTAAGTTGTGTCTGACCTCGTGACCCCATGAACTATAACCTGCCAGGCTCCTCTGTCCGTGGGATTTCCCAGGCAAGAATACTGGAGTGGGTTGCTATTTCCTTCTCCAAGGGATCTTCCCGACCCAGGGATCGAACCTGTGTCTTCTGCCTTGCCAGGCTGATTCTTTACCTGTGAGCCATATATATTGTGCAGTACATGTGGCTTCGGGAGTGTTTTTCTAGGCTATCCCTGTAACTTTCCTATGGTGTTCTCAAGATGGGCTCTCCAGCTTGAGAGTGGGCAACTCAGAGTTACTGAAGCTCATGACCTATCAGAAGCGCTCACCCCACTTTGCCAACTCTTTAGAAAAGCTTACTTTATATTGAGCCCAAAGTTGGTTTCTCTGTATCTGCTACTGTTCTGTTCATGCAGCCAGGAGGAGTGGGATGGTGGCTCTTCACTTTCTCCAAGTGGACCTGCTTTGTGGAGTCCCTTGACCCTTCCAGACGTCCTCTTTTCCTGTAGCTGGTTCTTGCAGATGAACTCCATGGCCCTCTGGTTTCCTGTCTTTTCAGTTTCAGTCAGAGTCCCTACAGGAAACACAGGAACAAATAGTTGCGATTTTAAAACTCATGTGGTAAAGAACCTTCTGTGTAGGTTCTTAGGCTTGCCTTTCAGAGTCTACTTGCCAAAGGGTCACTGTTCACCTTCCTCCTCCAGATCTGTCTTCAAGACTTGCTCTTTCCAAGAACACCATCCTGAATGGTATCTGCCAGCTGGAGGTGCCCTAAATTAGTCCTGCAGCAATGGCTATTCCTTAATTTTATCCACTTATTTATTATCCTTAGAGTTTTTATATTTTGTCTGATGCCCAAAGTGTACCATTTTGGCTCCCGTAGGCTGTCCAGTGTAACTGGGGAAGTAGATGTTTGGTTTCTAGCGTGAGAGGAAGTCTCAGTATTGCTGCGCAGCCCTTCTCTGCTAATCAGCTAGCATCCTCATTTTCCAACAGACCTGTTTAAACCCTTGTCACTCAGTCTCTTCCCCAGACTTTGAGATAGAAAATTCAGTGCCAGATCTAGACACACCCCCTTCATCCACAATTTTTGTTAAGGAGATATGTTAGCATTGCTTTGACATTTTCCCAGAGTATTACCAAAAGCTCTCTGCATTGCATGCTCTCATGTAATTTGCACCTTTCTGGTAAGACAAACAGGCACTGTGCCTGCAAATTTCTCCTCTGACACCACTCTTATGAAAATAATGATAAATAATAGCTAATGCCCCTTGAGAAAAAAAATTAAGTGCCAGAACTTTTTGAATTTTCTTCACACCCTCTACCTCCCAGTCCCATCTATGTCTAAACCTTTCCTGTTCCCTCCTGTCTTAGTCCCTTCCAAGGAGATCCCTTCTTCCCTTGCTCAGGAGGCCCTTCATTTCCATTCTTCCCAGACTCAGTGTAGCCATACTCTTTCTCTCATACCCCCAGTCTTTTTCATGCTGCTTAATCCCCCTAACATCTGCAAGTGTGCTCGAGTCTTTGCCATTTGTAGACACTCTCCCTATGCTGGTTTCCTCTTGAGCTGCTCAGCAGAGGCCTTGGAAGAGCCATCTGTACTGGCTTCCCCTTTCTTAGCTCCTAGTCACTTCCCGGTGCCCTATACCCATTCTTTCACCAATTATATATTGAGTTGCCTACCATGTGCCAGGCATTGCACTAGGTACTGGGGTATGGCAGGGAAAGAACACACAAAAATCCCTGCCCTCACAAGCTTGCTTTCTAATAGGGAAGACAGGTCACAAACAAGACAGTGAGTGGATAAAATTTGTGTTATGTTATAATGGTGATTAGTGCTGTAGAGCAAAATAAAGCAGGGAAAGGGGAGATGGAGTGTTGTGGGGTGAGGGAGGGGGGATGGTTGGCAGTTTTAAGTAGGGTGGCTAGAGAAGGCCTCACCAAGAAGGGTTTACTCGGGTAAAGTCCTGAGGAAGTGAGTGAGAGCCTTATGTGTATCTTGGAGAAGAGCTCTGCAGGTGAGGGGATGGCCGATGCCAAGACCCTGAGATGGCAACGGGCCTGGTGTGTTGAGGACAACTGTGGAAGGTGGTGAGGTCTCAGGGGTACTTCAAGTGAGGGGCTGTGTAGGGTCCTGGAGGCCTTTACTCAGACTGGCATGGGAAGGTCTTAGAGATTTTTGTGCTGAGGAATAGCGTGATCATGCTTCTGTTTTAACAAGATGGCTCTGATGGTGATAAGTGGCCAAGGGGGCCGGGTGGCAGCAGGGAGATGATCAATGAGGCCACTGTAATGATCCAGCTAAGACGTGGTGGTCTGGTGCTGAGTGGTAGCAGTGGAGGGGTGATCATTCAGTTCTGGATATAGTTGGAAGATATAGTGGATAGGATTTATTGAAACACTGGAAGGAAGATGAGAGAATAGAATCAAGATGACTCCAGGGTTTGAGTTTCAACAACTGGAAAGGTGGAACTGACTTAGCTGAGTTGGAGAATTCTACAGGAAGAGCTGGTTTGGAAAGAAAGGGCAGGACTCTGTGTTGTATTTATTTAATTCGAGGTGCCTCTTGGATTTCCCAGAGGCCATATTGAGTTCACAGCTGGTTTTAGGAGTCTAGTCTGGAGAGGGATCTGGGTTGGAGACACTCTGTGTAGGTGTATTTAAAGCCAGGAGACTGAATGGGATCATCAAAGGAGCATGGGACATACAAGAGGTCTAAGGACTCTCCAACGTGTAGAAGGTGGGAAATGCAAAGGAACCAGCGAGAGAGGCTGGAAAGGAGTGGCCAGCATGATAAGAAGGGAAACTGGGAAGGCGTGGACTCCTAGAAGTCGATTGGAGAATGTATTTCCATGATTTACAGTTCACTGAATTGATGCTTTTGAACTGTGGTGTTGGAGAAGACTCTTGAGAGTCCCTTGGACTGCAAGGAGATCAAACCAGTCCATCCTAAAGGAATCAGTCCTGAATATTCATTGGAAGGACTGATGGTGAAGCTGAAACTCCAACACTTTGGCCACCTGATGCAAAGAACTGACTCATTGGAAAAGACCCTGATGCTGGGAAAGACTGAGGGCGGGAGGAGAGGGGGACGACAGAGGATGAGATGGTTGGATGGCATCACCGACTCGATGGACATGAGTTTGAGCAGGCTCTAGGAGTTGGTGATGGGCAGGGAAGCCTGGTGTGCTGCTGTCCACTAGGTCGCAAACAGTCGGAGACGACTGAGCGACTGAATTGAACACTTCACCGACTAATGTCTCCAGAATCCACTGCCTCCTCGTCAATCCTCATTCTACTTGGGCTCTTGGTGGCATTCGTAGTATTCAACTTTTTCTTTCCCTTGAAATTCTCTCCTTCTTGATCTAATCCACGGTGAATTGTTCCCTGTGCCTTTATTTTATCTGATTTTTTTGGACTCCTTTTCAGGGATTCAGTATTTGTTTCCCTCTCAGTAGCATTTCCCGGGGGAGCTGCTTTGCCCTTTCTTTCTGTTTCCCCCTCCATGGATTCTCTTACCTAATCACATGGTTTTGGCGACCACCTGCCAATGGATGGTTCCCAATCCACATCTCCACTCCAGATCTTTCATCCGTGTCCAGATTCATCTTTCCCCTGTCTCCTGGCTGTGTCCGGGATGCTCAGACTCGGCATGCCCGTGATGGAATTGTTGTGTGGCCCACTTGCCCAGATCTGCTGCCTCTCTTTCACCATTCTACCAGCTGAGGTGGAAATGTTGCAGTCATCCTCTGTTTCAGAGGTCAGCATCTTTTTTTTTAAGAGGCAGATGGTAAATATTTTAGACGTTGCTGGCCCTCTCGCCTCTATTCAGCTCTGCCTGTGAGGCCACAGATGAACAAGTGCAGTGTGTTTCAATAAAAATACAGTTATGGACATTGAAGTTTCACATAATTTCATAATATTCATATTTTTCATAATTCATGATTTCATAAGTTATGAATTTCACATGCTTTTCTTATGCCACCAAATAGTCTTTTGTCCTTTTTCAGTCAGTTATAAAACGTGAGACTCATTCGTCGTCCTGGGGCTGTGCAGACTCAGATGGAGGCTGGGCATGGCCATGGCAGCAGTTCACCTGCCTCTGCTCTGTTTCACCCCCACATCCAATCGTCTCTCATGAAATCCTGCTGAATCTGCCAGCTAAATATTTCTGTTTTAATTCAGACCTCGTTGTCTTCCTCGGAATTGCATATTTTGTTAGACTTGAGCGTCTTTAGTTTCCACCTGCAGTACTGCCGTGTCCACCCAGCTAGTCTCCCTGTCTCTGGTCCTTTTTGGTTCAATCCACGCGTCATCCTTTCGCTGATGTGTTGTTATATTTTTAAGCAGAAAGATGAAATCTCCCCAGCAGAGTCCTTAGCACGGCATTAAGTCCTTCACAGTTGCCCTGTGGTCTACCCTCTTTGTCTTAGTCTTCCTCTTTTCCTTTTCGGGAAGTTTCCGTTTTAGCCATAGGAAACTGCTCTTCATCCCCCAAACACGTCATGTTCTTCCACGTGTTTGCACCTTTATACATGCTGTTCCATGTCTCTGGAATGACCTTCTTCCCTTCTCTATGCAACAAACTCCTATTCAATCATTGAGACCCAACTCAGATATCCCATCCTGCTTGCGGCCTGCTATAGATCCGATAGGAAGAGTGAGATACTTCCTTCTCTGTGATTCCATACTACCTTGCCTGTGTACGATGGCACGCTGCATTGCCACCTTTGTGGCTGTGCGTGTCACACTATGATGAGAGTGCTCCTGTGCCTGTCCTGCCTGCCGTAGCATTTAACACATAATGATATTGCAATTTCTATGGAATGAATTTCTCCCTATTTTCTTGGTGAAAACAGCCCACTACTAACTGTGTAATCTTAGACAAGTCTCTTCCCCTTTGCTCATTTCTAACATAAGTAATTAGGCTAAGTAACCTTTTCGGCCCCTTGCAGGTCTGGTATTTGATGACTTCTGAGCTCTCATTTCACCAGGCTTCTCTCAAATTCAGTTTTATTGTCTATGTCGGGTGGTCTGGGAGTGACATCATCACAAAGACCTCTTTCTTTCCTCCACTAATGAAGGCACCTCTGTGTCGGGAGGAGGAGATGGAAACCAGGATAAGTGGGCCACAGCCCAAGGACACCTCCATATTAGGAATCCGTCTCCTTGTCTCAGGGAATATCTCCATTTGGTTAACAAGCGCAGTTCATAATTTTGTTTTAGCCATTAGTACAGGAGGAGAGATGAAATCCTGTAAACATTTGTAAATGACTCACTGTCATGGAAAAAAGAACACAGTTGGGGAAAGCTATGACAATTTTAATAATAAAAGACTTCAAAACTATGTTACAAAATAAAAGTAAAATCCTTTAAAAATGTAAACGTTCTGTTACATGTTCAATATGTTCTGTAGCTTTGCAGTCAGTGGGAAGCCCAGATGAGGGCCTTTCCCTGAGGACCAGGCCCGCAGGACAAGGTGGCCTCATTCTTCCTTTTCTGTCTTCGCTGCAGACTCCAGAGGGCAGGCGTTGTTTATGCTGCTCATATCGTACCCCATGTGCCCGGCACAGCATTGGCACTTAACAGGTGCTCTGTAAAACCGTGCTAACACCCTGAACTGTCCGTGGGAATAAGATGCCCAGGTTACTTTGAACTCTGCTCTAAGCTTTGATGACTATTCTGGTGCTCTGATTCCACCCAAGCCTCTACTTCTTGCCCTGTGTTGTGGGGTGGGCAGGGGGCACGGGGAGGGAGCTTAGAAAACAGCCTCCTCCCTCCCCTCAGGAATCTCTTTACCCTTTTGTGGGAAGACGTCACTTAGCTCTGTTATTTCACAAACACACAAAGGCCCCTGAGACTGGAGGAGTGGGTCCTAGAACCAGTGGGCATGGATTGGTCAGTGGCAGCAGGGAGCCTGAGAGGAGGCCCTCTGGTCAAGGGTGGTGACAGGCCAGTGTTCTTTGTTTTCATACAGAAAAGCTGTCTTTGTGGAAATGACATTTCACATGTTCATGTTAAAGTGCTTAAAGGAAGAAAGACCAGAGGAGAAATAGCCTATTTGCAGTTTGGGGAAGATGAGAACAATGTCCAGACGGAAGCTCTTGCAAGAGAGATTCAGAATCCCTTTCATTCCCCCGAGTCAGCCCCATCCCCTCACCCTGTTTGTCCCTTCTAGCTTCATTGACTCACTAAGTGAGAACTCAGGAAATCTGAAAATCAGCCAGGGCCCTGCCTCTGTCACTGACTGCTTCTCAGCAAGGGAGCTCCAGCCCGACAACTCCCCCGACTCCAGCCCACCAGGAGAAGGAAGCTCCGTGAGCCCAGCCTCTTTTCTCTGAACATACCCGCCTGCTGCAGCCTTAGAGAAACCCACCTGTGACTAGTGTTGTTGGCTTTGCTTCAAACCAGCCTTAGGGAAATGGCTAGGCCATGGATGGAAGCAGCAGTGAGCTTACTCAGTTTAAACTGATATTAAACAGATATTAAACAGAAATATCCTTAACTACCACACACTTTCTTGGGGAAAGGGAAAAGAAACCAAATTACTTAGCTCCTGACTTTTTAAATAAAAGATATTTTTTTCTTCTCCATTATAAAATTAACCTGTGCTTATGGGATTTATGGGAAAATAGAGAAAAAAATCATGCAGTGTTCTAATTCTCGAAAGCAATCATTATTAGGGTTTTGGTTTATTTTTTCTAATTTTTTCTTTAGAAAATTTTTCTTTTTTATAATTGTAACTGTGCCATTTCTGTTGTTTAGTCACTCAGTCGTGTCTGACTCTTTTGTGACCCCATGAAAGCCCATACCATCTTTATTATATAGATAAAAAGTCTGTATCTTTATTTTCATTTATTATAAATATTTTTCATCTTATTAGATTTTATTAAACATGCTTTTTATTGGTGCATAATATTGCATTCATAATAGTGAATGTCCTATTGCTTATTTAATCATTTCTTTTGGTGCTTTTTTTAATTTTTCTAGAAATAATGCATACATTTTTAAAAAAATATTCAGAATAATTTTTTTGCCTGGAGCCCCAGAAGTACAATTATAGGGTCAACGGTAACAGTTGACTTGCTTACCAACTTATAATTGGTTAACCAGGTGACATGACTGCTTTTGGATCTGGTGGTCTTCCTGGTCGTTTGCTTGAAAGTGAAACCAACATTGTTAGGCTGAAATATTCTGGTCCTGGGAGGACCGGTCACCGGTAGGGTGGGGTGGGGTGGGATGGGAGAGTAATGGGTCAGGAGAGCACAGATTTCCAGCCTGGCCACTAACATGTACAAAGTGAGCTCTACTGGAGGCAGGTCTTCATTTCAGAGTGTTCTCTTCTGGCCGTTCTTTACGCTTTCATGGCCTGGCCCTCAGCCCCGGTGCTCATCCTTCTAACACGACCCGAGGAGGAGCTGCCTTGGGAACAGTCATCCTGGAAGTCAGAGCTGTCGCTTCCCTACCCTACTCTGAGCTCTCCCCAGGCTTGTGTGAGACCCAGGGGAGGTTTGTTTAAGAAGTCCCTCCTTCCCTTGATTACTTCCTCTTACCTCCTAGTCTCTGAATTCTTGGACTTGCCCCCCCAGTTTGGTGACCACAGACAGATGGGAAGAAATCAAGACAGTGGGCTGAATACCACAGCAGACAGATTTGAGTTGGGGTTGAAGGACCCCTTAGGAGATACAGTGGTTCAAGACGCCAAAGGAAGAAACCTGTAGGCTGGCAAGAGAAGGGATGGGATTTGGGAGCCTTCTGAGTTTCAGGTTGGATTTTGACAGAATGGGCTGGGCTGTTGCCTCTGGGGTTGTATCCTTAACCTGCACAGAAGGCAGTAGTCAGGTGTCCCATTTCATCTCCTAAGAATGGATCGGAGCCAGTTGGAGCACGTAACTATCACACCTACCACCCTAGAGGGTATTTCTGGGAGTCACTTGTGGAGGCAGGCACTGTCCCTTAGTAGTGATGTGTTGCGGGCATATATTTCATCACTGAGTCATATCCTATTTTCTTCACTCATCCCCTTATCGCTTTTAAAATCCAGAGGCAACTCCCCTCTTTATGCCGTGAAGTACAACCTGACACCAAGGAGCCGAGGGTGATGCAGCAGATCTCCTGGGGATGAGGATGCTGGATGATAAATGGGCAAGGCTGCCAGCCTCTATCTGCTCCCTCAGTGCCGTAAACTCAGGTTGCAGGGCTCCCGATGACCCTAAGAGGCTTTGTGGAGCAGGCCCTGCACTTGTGTTTTTCCAGGAAACATTCATTGGTAGAATGGGTAATCTGCCAATCGGAGTGTTACATTGACTTTTCATTCAAAACCATTATTCCTAAAGCAGTTTTTGTGTTGGCCAACGGGACTTTGGCTATGGGGCGTACTGGGAGGGAAATGCTTCCTGTGGGGAGGGGAAGTGAGAGAGGAGTTCAGGAAGAGGGTCTGCAAGCCCAGTCGCCCAGTTTCAGGGGCAAGGGCACTCCTGGTCTGTTGTGGTGGGCACCCAGGTGGCAGGATACAGAGATTCTTAGCATCCACTGGGTGTCTGAGTCCTGAATTAGGGAGGCTCATCCAGATCAGGTCTGCGATTCAGGGTCTTGGCAATGGAAGCTGGAGGAACTTGTTAGTTGCTCAGTCATGTCCGACTCTCTGTGACCCCATGGACTGTAGTGCACCAGGTTCCTCTGTCCATGGAATTCTCCAGGGAAGAATACTGGAGTGGGTTGCCTTGCCCTCCTCCAGGAGGAACTTAAGCAGGCTAGTCAGGATCCTGGCTGAGGAGGTAAAGAGCAGAGACAGTCTAATGCTTGGTCTGGACTCAGGGTTCACCACCTCCCCCAGAGTAGAGGTAGGCAGGGGAGGCTGCCAAGGCTCACAGGATGCCTGGGTTTTGCCTCACTTACCTCCCCTAGACTCCAGGCTTGGAAATAAACTTTCCTCTCGGGGTGGGGTAGGGGGTTTCTGACTTAACATAAGGCTGAGCTATCCTGGCCTCCCAGCCCTGGTGGGTAGAGCTGCAGATGACAGCTAGTTAATGATGACAGTTGGGAGAAACAGGGGCAGTTGGAACTGACAGTTTTGATGCTGTTTGCAAAAGGCAGAAGAGGGGTAACACAATTCCACCTTAAATAACTCAGGATACAGGCAAGTCCCAAAGTAGCGCCTTGCAAGGAGGAGCAGCTGCCTCTTGGCTGAGGGTGGTGAGGCTCAGCAGCCTCCCCAGTGCATGTCCAAGCACCTGGAGCACAGCACGATCCCTTCACCTGCTTTTCCTCCATGCCTGTCATTACGGTAAATTAAAAGGCTCCCATGATGGTCGGGAGAGGCAGGTTGGTTCCTTCTGATTGCTGCTGTGCTGAACTTGGCTGGGGTGACACGCCTGTCATTACGGTAAATTAGAAGGCTCCCATGATGGTCGGGAGAGGCAGGTTGGTTCCTTCTGATTGCTGCTGTGCTGAACTTGGCTGGGATGAGGGGCACCCAGATTTCACACCTTGTAATGGCCCTGCCAGGGGTGGATGTTAGCACAATTGGGACCTGACACTTCAATAAATCTGAGACATTCTGCTGCGGAGATCAAAGTTCAGAATTGCTTAAATTGGTGTTGGAGCCGGTGGGAAACAGGAATCCAGGGCCATGAATTAGATAGCAACTGTCGTTCAGTTTGTGAGGCTTGAACGTCAGCTTTTCAAATGATACGACATCAATTTAAGTAATTTGGGCTCCCAGCTACCTAGCCCTTTCAGTATTTCTGCTTCTTGGAAGTGTGATTCATGGTCTCGCTTATGTTCTTAAATGGGAAAAAACCCGAAAACCAAACAAATCAAACCTCAAACACACCTTGCTTGTATCACTAGGATTGGACAGTTGTGTTGGATCTTCAGTTTTCATGGGAGTGTGGATGACAATTGCATCTCCTACCTGGATGTGCTGGTAACTGCCCAAGCTACCGTGACCTCTCACCTGAGCTTCGGACTCATTAACATGTGTGGGTCATGGCATTGTAACTTGTGCGCAGAGATGCACCTGGATTTTAACACAGGGCACATAATTCTCAAAGGCTTCTGATGAGGTGAAAAAGTGCTCTGGTTTCTGATGACAGCTCGAGTCCAGAGGAGAGGTGGTCTGGTTTATGTGAAAGAGTGGGCACTTCAGAAAAATACTGCAGCTTTATTAAGATACAGTTAACTCATTTAAGTGGTATAACTCAGTGGTTTTTAGTATATTCAAACTTATACAACCATTGATACAAACAATTTTAGAACATTCAGTTCAGTTCAGTTTAGAACAGTCTCATTACCCCTAAAAGATAACCTGTACCTGTTAGCAATCTCTCCCCCTCTCCTCCCTATTCTCCTCCTCCCAGGTAACCATCAATATATTCTGTCTCTCCAGATTTGCCTGTTCAGGGCATTTCATATAAATGGAGTTCTGTGATACGTGGTCTTTTGTGATTGACCTTTTTCACTTATTTTCAAAGCCCATCCATGTTGCAGCTTGTATCAGCACTTTGTTCCTTTTTATGACTAAACAATCTTCTATTACATAGATAAACTACATTTTGTTTGTCCATTCATCCGTTGATAGACATTTGCATGGTTTGTAGTTTTTTGGCTATTACGAAGAATGTAGCTGTCAATTTTCAGATTAAGTTTTTGTGTGGGCATGTTTTCATTTCTCTTGGGTATATACCTAGGAGTGCCATTGCTGGCATTTATGCTGACTCTATGCTTAACATTTTGAAGAACTGCCAGGTTGCACTGCTTTACCTATTCACCAGCAGTGTACTTCCACATCCTCGCCAGCCCTGGTGGTTATCTGTGTTTTTGACTGTAGCCCTTCCAGTGAAGTGGGTCTCATTGTGGTTTTTATTTGCATCTCCCTAACGGCTAATGATGTTGAGCCTCTTTCCATGTGCTTTTTGGCCATTTGTAGGTCTTCTTGGGCACTTAGGCTTTTAAAATTCCATGGAGTTCAATGCACATCTCCTTTGTCCTGAGCAGGATGGGAGTTCTGCCTGCTCATGCAGAAAGGGGAAGCCTGACGAAGTCTCACCCTCCCATGTTTCAGATGTTGGCTGGGAGCCCAGGAGACATGCCGCACCTTGTACTAGGTGCATCTTCATCTTGCAGAATGACTGTATTCCTGAACTATTTCCTGCGAAGCAAATTGTCATCCTATTACACCATTGATTTGCATTATTAAATGAGAAATTGTTTGGCTGGAATACAATTTTAGCCCCAAATTGTTAAAGAAAAAATATGCCAGAAAACAAGCAAAGATTTAGAACATGTCCATTTAAGTGAAATGTGGAAATTCTTTTACAACATTACTTTTCAAATAATAATATTAACATACAATGACAACAATTACATAAGAGCTTTGTGCTGTTATGGGCCAGAGAATGCAGTAGATGCTTTACGTATATTAACTTATTTGATCTTCATAACAATGCCATAAAACAGGTATTGTTAGCATCTTTGCCCGTTTACAGATGTGGAAAGTAAGGGACAGCTAGGCCAGGTAACTTGCTCATGGTCAAGGCTAGTGCACTACTTAAGGTAACATTGCTGCTGCTAAGTCTCTTCAGTCGTGTCCAACTCTGTGCGACCCCAGAGACGGCAGCCCACCAGGCTCCCCCGTCCCTGGTATTCTCCAGGCCAGAACACTGGAGTGGGTTGCCATTTCCTTCTCCAATGCATGAAAGTGAAAAGTGAAAGTGAAGTCGCTCAGTCATCTTAGCAACTCCATAGACTGCAGCTCACAAGGCTCCTCCACCCATGGGATTTTCCAGGCAAGAGTACTGGAGTGGGTTGCCATTGCCACTAGCAGTGGTAATAGATAAGCCCCCCCATTTCTCAGAAGCTTAACATCGTGAAAACGTATTTCTTGTTTATAGCAGAACCCAGTGGCAGCGTTCTTGACTGAATTGCCCTCTACACGGTCATTCAGTGATCCCAGACCCCTTACCCCCATGGCTCTGCCTCCTCCAGGTTCTTTGAATCCTCATCAATCACCCAGTTGGTGAGAAAGAGAACAGGACTGCAGTGGGAGGTTTTTATGGGTCAGACACCTACATGATCACTTCTGTCCACTTACCACTGGCCAGAACTCAGTTATGGGGCCATACCTCCATGTGAGAGAGGCCATGAAACAGAGTTCAGTTGTCTGCCTGGAGGGAAAGGAAATGAGCTTTGGCAAGTGTATCCGTCATTATGTCACTGCTAGCAAGTGGAAGACATGAGATTTGAACCCTGGCAATTTGGGACCAAAGACTGACTCTACATCAGCACATTCTACCTCCTCACCATGAACAGTGGCTCAAAGCCTGAGAAAAATGTGGTGGACTGCACTAGTTTTTTTCTCAGTTTTCTTCCCACCTATAACTGTATGAGGCTGCCCGGTTGCTGTGCTTGGGAATTCTCTCAAAGTTGCTATCTTCAGAAAACAATAACCATGAGAACAGATATTGAGTGTTTGCTCTGTTCCAGACATGGCTCTATGCATTTAACGTGTTCTGCTTTATTTAATCATCACAATTACCCAGGAGATAGGGAATTATTACTGGGCCCATTTTCCAGGCAAGGAAGCTGGTTATGTGTCCAAGGCCACATAAGTAAGCAGTGTCTCTGGGCTCCGAAAGGCCCTTAAAGAAAACCCCAAGGTACAAGGTGGGGGCTGAAGGGAAGAGAAAATGAGAAAGCCAGACACGCTGTAGGTCCCATTCAAAACTCAGCCAGAACCTTGTTTGGATCTTGCTTCTAAGATCCTAACTTTCTAAGTCATTTATGAGACAGTGGGGAAAATGTAAACACTGGGATGTGATGACACTAAGGAATCATTGTTAATTTGTAGGATGGCTATATTAAAAAAGAAAAAAACTCCTTCCTTATATTTCCAAAATACATCCTGAATGTTTATGGACAACATGATCAAATGTCTAGGCTTTGCTTCAAATCATACAATGTTGGTGGAGAAGTAACCACGAGTTGCCAATTGTAGGAGGGTGATGAGTCCATGGAGGGTTGTGGTTCTAGTCTCTCATTTTGGAGTCTATTTGAAATTTTCTGTAATAATTATAATAAAAAAGGAGACTGTGATTCAGACCTTAATGAATGGACTTTCTGCAGCCCCCTGGATGGTAAATAAAGTGCTGAGGGTGGGCTCAGAGCACTAAATAAGTTTGCTGAAGACCAGCTGAGCGGCCTGGGATGTTCTGTGGAGCAGGCCTTCCAGAGCTCTGGGAACCATTGGCTGGTGTTTGAATTGTCATTTGAGATATACCTGGAGGCAGAGTTTAGTGTCTGGAGAATGGAGCTTCTGAAAATGAGCCCCAGGGCGTCCAACAGGCAGGAGCACAGGCTTCCTGGACGAGGAGAGGCCAGGTCAAAGTCAGGCTCTGCCCTGGCCAAATGGCCTCAGATACACAGGCTTCTTGTGCAGCCCGTGATAAATATCTTGCTGAAAGGTACAGCTCGGCCCCAGGCCCCAGCTGCACTTTAATTAAACGGTGAAAATCCATCAAAGACGCGGCCTCCTCAGCCGGCCTGTTCTCCGGAGTCCCAGGTGAAGCCAGCTCTTGGCTGGCCGTGGGCCAGCAGGAAGGTGGGCTGCTGGCTTTCCCAAGCCCCTGCCTAAAATCAACATCTACCGCTTAGCAACCCGGCTTCCAACTTGATGCAAATTAAGCCTGGCATTTGGAGATGGTATTAAATGTCCTAAATCAATATTCTAGAGGCAGGATCAGAACAATTAAAACCCTGATTTTCTCCTCAGATCATTGGTGTATATATGAATAAGTTTTTCAGCTCACTTAAAAAACTTAGCAGGTTGAAAAAGATGAGGGTCGGCTTGGCGGTGCTCTGAGCATAGTTTATTCCATCCTCAACATCTCTTCCTATTTTTTCATGTATCCAAGGTATGTCCAGCACAGAGGGGCTTTCATGTATGATGTTGCATTTAATCCTTGTAATAACCCTAGGAGATCCTGTCATGTTCATTTTACAGGTGGGGAAACTGAGGCTCAGAGAGGTGAAGTGACTTGTCGAAGGTCTCTCAGCTGCTAGGTGGTAGAGCAGGGAGCATAATTTGTTTCTTCATATTCAAATTCAGTGCATCACTCACTCTAAAACAACTGGCTTTTTCTGCATAGCTTCCGTGGCTCAGATGGTAAAGAATCCTCCTGCAATGTGGGAGACCCAGATTCGATCCCTGGGTCAGGAAGATCCCCTGGAGAAGGGAATGGCTACCCACTCCAGTAGTCTTGTCAAGGAATTCCAGTCCATGGAATTATGTGGACTGGATTACAGTCATGGGGTTGCAAAGAGACACGACTGAGCGACTTGCACTTTTCTGAATAGTTTTTCTTTCTCCAATAATAATAATCAACAGTGATGAATAAAACAGTATCAATAGTAAGTGGCTAATGATTTAGTTTCTCTGGCCTTAAAGGTGGTGGCAGCTTTTCTAGTTTGTCCATTTCTTTGTTCAGCAAACATTTATTAAGAGGCAACCCAGTCGGGGAGGTTTCTGGCTCTAGAGCCTACCAGACTCCCTGGTCCTACTACACACTGGGTGTGTAACCAGGGAGTCTCTCTGAGCCCCAGTTTCCTCATCTATGAAATGGAATGTTACTAGTACCCACTTCACAGAGGTGTCATGAGGGTTAAACGAACTGGTACTTGCAAAGTATTTAAAGTGGGGCCTGACCCTTAGGGAGCATTCCATATATATGAGTCCCTGGCAGACACTGTCAAGGCCATAGGGATAGCTGTGTCTTGTCTCCCCTGGAACTTACCTCGTATGTATGGCCAGATGATATTATTGCTTCTGTTTTTATTAAACTAAAGATATTTATGATAAAATTCAAAGAGGCAAGAAATATATGAACTGAAAAGTAAGGAAGGGCCCATTTCTTTTTCAGCTCTCAGGCTTTCAAGATAATAGTATATCTGATGATGATAGTGTGGTGTCAGGTACTCTCTTACAAAGCATATGTTTATACTCTCTCTGGAATAGCTGGAAAGAGCATTCAGACGCTGCTGCTCCTGCTAAGTCACTTCAGTCGTGGCCGACTCTGTGCGACCCCATAGACGGCAGCCCACCAGGCTCCCCCGTCCCTGGGATTCTCCAGGCAAGAACACTGGAGTGGGTTGCTATTTCCTTCTCCAATTCATGAAGTGAAAAGTGAAAGTGAAGTCGCTCAGTCGTGTCCGACTCTTAGCGACCCCATGGACTGCAGCCTACCAGGCTCCTCCGTCCATGGGATTTTCCAGGCAAGAGTACTGGAGTGGGGTGCCATTGCCTTCTCCAAAAGAGCATTCAGCAGTTTATACTTTTCACATACTCATTTATCTTGAGTATCTTTCACATATGGATTTATTGTTTTTAATAAACATTTTTATGCACTGTCTGAATGTGCCACTGTTAACATTTAAGCAGTTCCCTATCAATGGACATTTAATTTTTTTGTAGTATTTTGCTACTCCAAATGCTGCATTGTATAGGCTTGCAAATGAAAACATTCTGTATCTGTTTATTTGTAGAGTAAATTCTTAGAGGTGAAATTGCTGAGTCAAAAATTTGTTCTGTTTGAATTTTGTTGGTTATTACCAAATTGCTTACTAAAAAGGAAATACTTGGGAAGAAAAACAAAAGTTGTCCTGAACTGTAGTTTTATTGGAAATGCTTTTCCTTGGCCATACAATTTTAGCGCTCAGACTTCTGGTATAGATAGAATGTTCTGGATTTCAAAATTCTGTATGTTCTTAACTGTCTACTCCCAGGCCCCCTATCCCTGTTTTCTGAGGGAAGGGTTTTTGTTTTCTCCCTTCAACTTTCAGGATAAATATGTAGAGATTTCACACTCTTCTGGAATGGATGCTCTATGCTGCAGAGGGCCCAGATTTCTCATTGGTAGAGAANACAGTACTGCCGTGTCCACCCAGCTAGTCTCCCTGTCTCTGGTCCTTTTTGGTTCAATCCACGCGTCATCCTTTCGCTGATGTGTTGTTATATTTTTAAGCAGAAAGATGAAATCTCCCCAGCAGAGTCCTTAGCACGGCATTAAGTCCTTCACAGTTGCCCTCTGGTCTACCCTCTTTGTCTTAGTCTTCCTCTTTTCCTTTTCGGGAAGTTTCCGTTTTAGCCATAGGAAACTGCTCTTCATCCCCCAAACACGTCATGTTCTTCCACGTGTTTGCACCTTTATACATGCTGTTCCATGTCTCTGGAATGACCTTCTTCCCTTCTCTATGCAACAAACTCCTATTCAATCATTGAGACCCAACTCAGATATCCCATCCTGCTTGCGGCCTGCTATAGATCCGATAGGAAGAGTGAGATACTTCCTTCTCTGTGATTCCATACTACCTTGCCTGTGTACGATGGCACGCTGCATTGCCACCTTTGTGGCTGTGCGTGTCACACTATGATGAGAGTGCTCCTGTGCCTGTCCTGCCTGCCGTAGCATTTAACACATAATGATATTGCAATTTCTATGGAATGAATTTCTCCCTATTTTCTTGGTGAAAACAGCCCACTACTAACTGTGTAATCTTAGACAAGTCTCTTCCCCTTTGCTCATTTCTAACATAAGTAATTAGGCTAAGTAACCTTTTCGGCCCCTTGCAGGTCTGGTATTTGATGACTTCTGAGCTCTCATTTCACCAGGCTTCTCTCAAATTCAGTTTTATTGTCTATGTCGGGTGGTCTGGGAGTGACATCATCACAAAGACCTCTTTCTTTCCTCCACTAATGAAGGCACCTCTGTGTCGGGAGGAGGAGATGGAAACCAGGATAAGTGGGCCACAGCCCAAGGACACCTCCATATTAGGAATCCGTCTCCTTGTCTCAGGGAATATCTCCATTTGGTTAACAAGCGCAGTTCATAATTTTGTTTTAGCCATTAGTACAGGAGGAGAGATGAAATCCTGTAAACATTTGTAAATGACTCACTGTCATGGAAAAAAGAACACAGTTGGGGAAAGCTATGACAATTTTAATAATAAAAGACTTCAAAACTATGTTACAAAATAAAAGTAAAATCCTTTAAAAATGTAAACGTTCTGTTACATGTTCAATATGTTCTGTAGCTTTGCAGTCAGTGGGAAGCCCAGATGAGGGCCTTTCCCTGAGGACCAGGCCCGCAGGACAAGGTGGCCTCATTCTTCCTTTTCTGTCTTCGCTGCAGACTCCAGAGGGCAGGCGTTGTTTATGCTGCTCATATCGTACCCCATGTGCCCGGCACAGCATTGGCACTTAACAGGTGCTCTGTAAAACCGTGCTAACACCCTGAACTGTCCGTGGGAATAAGATGCCCAGGTTACTTTGAACTCTGCTCTAAGCTTTGATGACTATTCTGGTGCTCTGATTCCACCCAAGCCTCTACTTCTTGCCCTGTGTTGTGGGGTGGGCAGGGGGCACGGGGAGGGAGCTTAGAAAACAGCCTCCTCCCTCCCCTCAGGAATCTCTTTACCCTTTTGTGGGAAGACGTCACTTAGCTCTGTTATTTCACAAACACACAAAGGCCCCTGAGACTGGAGGAGTGGGTCCTAGAACCAGTGGGCATGGATTGGTCAGTGGCAGCAGGGAGCCTGAGAGGAGGCCCTCTGGTCAAGGGTGGTGACAGGCCAGTGTTCTTTGTTTTCATACAGAAAAGCTGTCTTTGTGGAAATGACATTTCACATGTTCATGTTAAAGTGCTTAAAGGAAGAAAGACCAGAGGAGAAATAGCCTATTTGCAGTTTGGGGAAGATGAGAACAATGTCCAGACGGAAGCTCTTGCAAGAGAGATTCAGAATCCCTTTCATTCCCCCGAGTCAGCCCCATCCCCTCACCCTGTTTGTCCCTTCTAGCTTCATTGACTCACTAAGTGAGAACTCAGGAAATCTGAAAATCAGCCAGGGCCCTGCCTCTGTCACTGACTGCTTCTCAGCAAGGGAGCTCCAGCCCGACAACTCCCCCGACTCCAGCCCACCAGGAGAAGGAGGCTCCGTGAGCCCAGCCTCTTTTCTCTGAACATACCCGCCTGCTGCAGCCTTAGAGAAACCCACCTGTGACTAGTGTCGTTGGCTTTGCTTCAAACCAGCCTTAGGGAAATGGCTAGGCCATGGATGGAAGCAGCAGTGAGCTTACTCAGTTTAAACTGATATTAAACAGATATTAAACTGAAATATCCTTAACTACCACACACTTTCTTGGGGAAAGGGAAAAGAAACCAAATTACTTAGCTCCTGACTTTTTAAATAAAAGATATTTTTTTCTTCTCCATTATAAAATTAACCTGTGCTTATGGGATTTATGGGAAAATAGAGAAAAAAATCATGCAGTGTTCTAATTCTCGAAAGCAATCATTATTAGGGTTTTGGTTTATTTTTTCTAATTTTTTCTTTAGAAAATTTTTCTTTTTTATAATTGTAACTGTGCCATTTCTGTTGTTTAGTCACTCAGTCGTGTCTGACTCTTTTGTGACCCCATGAAAGCCCATACCATCTTTATTATATAGATAAAAATTCTGTATCTTTATTTTCATTTATTATAAATATTTTTCATCTTATTAGATTTTATTAAACATGCTTTTTATTGGTGCATAATATTGCATTCATAATAGTGAATGTCCTATTGCTTATTTAATCATTTCTTTTGGTGCTTTTTTTAATTTTTCTAGAAATAATGCATACATTTTTAAAAAAATATTCAGAATAATTTTTTTGCCTGGAGCCCCAGAAGTACAATTATAGGGTCAAAGGTAACAGTTGACTTGCTTACCAACTTATAATTGGTAACCAGGTGACATGACTGCTTTTGGATCTGGTGGTCTTCCTGGTCGTTTGCTTGAAAGTGAAACCAACATTGTTAGGCTGAAATATTCTGGTCCTGGGAGGACCGGTCACCGGTAGGGTGGGGTGGGGTGGGATGGGAGAGTAATGGGTCAGGAGAGCACAGATTTCCAGCCTGGCCACTAACATGTACAAAGTGAGCTCTACTGGAGGCAGGTCTTCATTTCAGAGTGTTCTCTTCTGGCCGTTCTTTACGCTTTCATGGCCTGGCCCTCAGCCCCGGTGCTCATCCTTCTAACACGACCCGAGGAGGAGCTGCCTTGGGAACAGTCATCCTGGAAGTCAGAGCTGTCGCTTCCCTACCCTACTCTGAGCTCTCCCCAGGCTTGTGTGAGACCCAGGGGAGGTTTGTTTAAGAAGTCCCTCCTTCCCTTGATTACTTCCTCTTACCTCCTAGTCTCTGAATTCTTGGACTTGCCCCCCCAGTTTGGTGACCACAGACAGATGGGAAGAAATCAAGACAGTGGGCTGAATACCACAGCAGACAGATTTGAGTTGGGGTTGAAGGACCCCTTAGGAGATACAGTGGTTCAAGACGCCAAAGGAAGAAACCTGTAGGCTGGCAAGAGAAGGGATGGGATTTGGGAGCCTTCTGAGTTTCAGGTTGGATTTTGACAGAATGGGCTGGGCTGTTGCCTCTGGGGTTGTATCCTTAACCTGCACAGAAGGCAGTAGTCAGGTGTCCCATTTCATCTCCTAAGAATGGATCGGAGCCAGTTGGAGCACGTAACTATCACACCTACCACCCTAGAGGGTATTTCTGGGAGTCACTTGTGGAGGCAGGCACTGTCCCTTAGTAGTGATGTGTTGCGGGCATATATTTCATCACTGAGTCATATCCTATTTTCTTCACTCATCCCCTTATCGCTTTTAAAATCCAGAGGCAACTCCCCTCTTTATGCCGTGAAGTACAACCTGACACCAAGGAGCCGAGGGTGATGCAGCAGATCTCCTGGGGATGAGGATGCTGGATGATAAATGGGCAAGGCTGCCAGCCTCTATCTGCTCCCTCAGTGCCGTAAACTCAGGTTGCAGGGCTCCCGATGACCCTAAGAGGCTTTGTGGAGCAGGCCCTGCACTTGTGTTTTTCCAGGAAACATTCATTGGTAGAATGGGTAATCTGCCAATCGGAGTGTTACATTGACTTTTCATTCAAAACCATTATTCCTAAAGCAGTTTTTGTGTTGGCCAACGGGACTTTGGCTATGGGGCGTACTGGGAGGGAAATGCTTCCTGTGGGGAGGGGAAGTGAGAGAGGAGTTCAGGAAGAGGGTCTGCAAGCCCAGTCGCCCAGTTTCAGGGGCAAGGGCACTCCTGGTCTGTTGTGGTGGGCACCCAGGTGGCAGGATACAGAGATTCTTAGCATCCACTGGGTGTCTGAGTCCTGAATTAGGGAGGCTCATCCAGATCAGGTCTGCGATTCAGGGTCTTGGCAATGGAAGCTGGAGGAACTTGTTAGTTGCTCAGTCATGTCCGACTCTCTGTGACCCCATGGACTGTAGTGCACCAGGTTCCTCTGTCCATGGAATTCTCCAGGGAAGAATACTGGAGTGGGTTGCCTTGCCCTCCTCCAGGAGGAACTTAAGCAGGCTAGTCAGGATCCTGGCTGAGGAGGTAAAGAGCAGAGACAGTCTAATGCTTGGTCTGGACTCAGGGTTCACCACCTCCCCCAGAGTAGAGGTAGGCAGGGGAGGCTGCCAAGGCTCACAGGATGCCTGGGTTTTGCCTCACTTACCTCCCCTAGACTCCAGGCTTGGAAATAAACTTTCCTCTCGGGGTGGGGTAGGGGGTTTCTGACTTAACATAAGGCTGAGCTATCCTGGCCTCCCAGCCCTGGTGGGTAGAGCTGCAGATGACAGCTAGTTAATGATGACAGTTGGGAGAAACAGGGGCAGTTGGAACTGACAGTTTTGATGCTGTTTGCAAAAGGCAGAAGAGGGGTAACACAATTCCACCTTAAATAACTCAGGATACAGGCAAGTCCCAAAGTAGCGCCTTGCAAGGAGGAGCAGCTGCCTCTTGGCTGAGGGTGGTGAGGCTCAGCAGCCTCCCCAGTGCATGTCCAAGCACCTGGAGCACAGCACGATCCCTTCACCTGCTTTTCCTCCATGCCTGTCATTACGGTAAATTAAAAGGCTCCCATGATGGTCGGGAGAGGCAGGTTGGTTCCTTCTGATTGCTGCTGTGCTGAACTTGGCTGGGGTGACACGCCTGTCATTACGGTAAATTAGAAGGCTCCCATGATGGTCGGGAGAGGCAGGTTGGTTCCTTCTGATTGCTGCTGTGCTGAACTTGGCTGGGATGAGGGGCACCCAGATTTCACACCTTGTAATGGCCCTGCCAGGGGTGGATGTTAGCACAATTGGGACCTGACACTTCAATAAATCTGAGACATTCTGCTGCGGAGATCAAAGTTCAGAATTGCTTAAATTGGTGTTGGAGCCGGTGGGAAACAGGAATCCAGGGCCATGAATTAGATAGCAACTGTCGTTCAGTTTGTGAGGCTTGAACGTCAGCTTTTCAAATGATACGACATCAATTTAAGTAATTTGGGCTCCCAGCTACCTAGCCCTTTCAGTATTTCTGGTTCTTGGAAGTGTGATTCATGGTCTCGCTTATGTTCTTAAATGGGAAAAAACCCGAAAACCAAACAAATCAAACCTCAAACACACCTTGCTTGTATCACTAGGATTGGACAGTTGTGTTGGATCTTCAGTTTTCATGGGAGTGTGGATGACAATTGCATCTCCTACCTGGATGTGCTGGTAACTGCCCAAGCTACCGTGACCTCTCACCTGAGCTTCGGACTCATTAACATGTGTGGGTCATGGCATTGTAACTTGTGCGCAGAGATGCACCTGGATTTTAACACAGGGCACATAATTCTCAAAGGCTTCTGATGAGGTGAAAAAGTGCTCTGGTTTCTGATGACAGCTCGAGTCCAGAGGAGAGGTGGTCTGGTTTATGTGAAAGAGTGGGCACTTCAAAAAAATACTGCAGCTTTATTAAGATACAGTTAACTCATTTAAGTGGTATAACTCAGTGGTTTTTAGTATATTCAAACTTATACAACCATTGATACAAACAATTTTAGAACATTCAGTTCAGTTCAGTTTAGAACAGTCTCATTACCCCTAAAAGATAACCTGTACCTGTTAGCAATCTCTCCCCCTCTCCTCCCTATTCTCCTCCTCCCAGGTAACCATCAATATATTCTGTCTCTCCAGATTTGCCTGTTCAGGGCATTTCATATAAATGGAGTTCTGTGATACGTGGTCTTTTGTGATTGACCTTTTTCACTTATTTTCAAAGCCCATCCATGTTGCAGCTTGTATCAGCACTTTGTTCCTTTTTATGACTAAACAATCTTCTATTACATAGATAAACTACATTTTGTTTGTCCATTCATCCGTTGATAGACATTTGCATGGTTTGTAGTTTTTTGGCTATTACGAAGAATGTAGCTGTCAATTTTCAGATTAAGTTTTTGTGTGGGCATGTTTTCATTTCTCTTGGGTATATACCTAGGAGTGCCATTGCTGGCATTTATGCTGACTCTATGCTTAACATTTTGAAGAACTGCCAGGTTGCACTGCTTTACCTATTCACCAGCAGTGTACTTCCACATCCTCGCCAGCCCTGGTGGTTATCTGTGTTTTTGACTGTAGCCCTTCCAGTGAAGTGGGTCTCATTGTGGTTTTTATTTGCATCTCCCTAACGGCTAATGATGTTGAGCCTCTTTCCATGTGCTTTTTGGCCATTTGTAGGTCTTCTTGGGCACTTAGGCTTTTAAAATTCCATGGAGTTCAATGCACATCTCCTTTGTCCTGAGCAGGATGGGAGTTCTGCCTGCTCATGCAGAAAGGGGAAGCCTGACGAAGTCTCACCCTCCCATGTTTCAGATGTTGGCTGGGAGCCCAGGAGACATGCCGCACCTTGTACTAGGTGCATCTTCATCTTGCAGAATGACTGTATTCCTGAACTATTTCCTGCGAAGCAAATTGTCATCCTATTACACCATTGATTTGCATTATTAAATGAGAAATTGTTTGGCTGGAATACAATTTTAGCCCCAAATTGTTAAAGAAAAAATATGCCAGAAAACAAGCAAAGATTTAGAACATGTCCATTTAAGTGAAATGTGGAAATTCTTTTACAACATTACTTTTCAAATAATAATATTAACATACAATGACAACAATTACATAAGAGCTTTGTGCTGTTATGGGCCAGAGAATGCAGTAGATGCTTTACGTATATTAACTTATTTGATCTTTATAACAATGCCATAAAACAGGTATTGTTAGCATCTTTGCCCGTTTACAGATGTGGAAAGTAAGGGACAGCTAGGCCAGGTAACTTGCTCATGGTCAAGGCTAGTGCACTACTTAAGGTAACATTGCTGCTGCTAAGTCTCTTCAGTCGTGTCCAACTCTGTGCGACCCCAGAGACGGCAGCCCACCAGGCTCCCCCGTCCCTGGTATTCTCCAGGCCAGAACACTGGAGTGGGTTGCCATTTCCTTCTCCAATGCATGAAAGTGAAAAGTGAAAGTGAAGTCGCTCAGTCATCTTAGCAACTCCATAGACTGCAGCTCACAAGGCTCCTCCACCCATGGGATTTTCCAGGCAAGAGTACTGGAGTGGGTTGCCATTGCCACTAGCAGTGGTAATAGATAAGCCCCCCCATTTCTCAGAAGCTTAACATCGTGAAAACGTATTTCTTGTTTATAGCAGAACCCAGTGGCAGCGTTCTTGACTGAATTGCCCTCCACACGGTCATTCAGTGATCCCAGACCCCTTACCCCCATGGCTCTGCCTCCTCCAGGTTCTTTGAATCCTCATCAATCACCCAGTTGGTGAGAGAGAGAACAGGACTGCAGTGGGAGGTTTTTATGGGTCAGACACCTACATGATCACTTCTGTCCACTTACCACTGGCCAGAACTCAGTTATGGGGCCATACCTCCATGTGAGAGAGGCCATGAAACAGAGTTCAGTTGTCTGCCTGGAGGGAAAGGAAATGAGCTTTGGCAAGTGTATCCGTCATTATGTCACTGCTAGCAAGTGGAAGACATGAGATTTGAACCCTGGCAATTTGGGACCAAAGACTGACTCTACATCAGCACATTCTACCTCCTCACCATGAACAGTGGCTCAAAGCCTGAGAAAAATGTGGTGGACTGCACTAGTTTTTTTCTCAGTTTTCTTCCCACCTATAACTGTATGAGGCTGCCCGGTTGCTGTGCTTGGGAATTCTCTCAAAGTTGCTATCTTCAGAAAACAATAACCATGAGAACAGATATTGAGTGTTTGCTCTGTTCCAGACATGGCTCTATGCATTTAACGTGTTCTGCTTTATTTAATCATCACAATTACCCAGGAGATAGGGAATTATTACTGGGCCCATTTTCCAGGCAAGGAAGCTGGTTATGTGTCCAAGGCCACATAAGTAAGCAGTGTCTCTGGGCTCCGAAAGGCCCTTAAAGAAAACCCCAAGGTACAAGGTGGGGGCTGAAGGGAAGAGAAAATGAGAAAGCCAGACACGCTGTAGGTCCCATTCAAAACTCAGCCAGAACCTTGTTTGGATCTTGCTTCTAAGATCCTAACTTTCTAAGTCATTTATGAGACAGTGGGGAAAATGTAAACACTGGGATGTGATGACACTAAGGAATCATTGTTAATTTGTAGGATGGCTATATTAAAAAAGAAAAAAACTCCTTCCTTATATTTCCAAAATACATCCTGAATGTTTATGGACAACATGATCAAATGTCTAGGCTTTGCTTCAAATCATACAATGTTGGTGGAGAAGTAACCACGAGTTGCCAATTGTAGGAGGGTGATGAGTCCATGGAGGGTTGTGGTTCTAGTCTCTCATTTTGGAGTCTATTTGAAATTTTCTGTAATAATTATAATAAAAAAGGAGACTGTGATTCAGACCTTAATGAATGGACTTTCTGCAGCCCCCTGGATGGTAAATAAAGTGCTGAGGGTGGGCTCAGAGCACTAAATAAGTTTGCTGAAGACCAGCTGAGCGGCCTGGGATGTTCTGTGGAGCAGGCCTTCCAGAGCTCTGGGAACCATTGGCTGGTGTTTGAATTGTCATTTGAGATATACCTGGAGGCAGAGTTTAGTGTCTGGAGAATGGAGCTTCTGAAAATGAGCCCCAGGGCGTCCAACAGGCAGGAGCACAGGCTTCCTGGACGAGGAGAGGCCAGGTCAAAGTCAGGCTCTGCCCTGGCCAAATGGCCTCAGATACACAGGCTTCTTGTGCAGCCCGTGATAAATATCTTGCTGAAAGGTACAGCTCGGCCCCAGGCCCCAGCTGCACTTTAATTAAACGGTGAAAATCCATCAAAGACGCGGCCTCCTCAGCCGGCCTGTTCTCCGGAGTCCCAGGTGAAGCCAGCTCTTGGCTGGCCGTGGGCCAGCAGGAAGGTGGGCTGCTGGCTTTCCCAAGCCCCTGCCTAAAATCAACATCTACCGCTTAGCAACCCGGCTTCCAACTTGATGCAAATTAAGCCTGGCATTTGGAGATGGTATTAAATGTCCTAAATCAATATTCTAGAGGCAGGATCAGAACAATTAAAACCCTGATTTTCTCCTCAGATCATTGGTGTATATATGAATAAGTTTTTCAGCTCACTTAAAAAACTTAGCAGGTTGAAAAAGATGAGGGTCGGCTTGGCGGTGCTCTGAGCATAGTTTATTCCATCCTCAACATCTCTTCCTATTTTTTCATGTATCCAAGGTATGTCCAGCACAGAGGGGCTTTCATGTATGATGTTGCATTTAATCCTTGTAATAACCCTAGGAGATCCTGTCATGTTCATTTTACAGGTGGGGAAACTGAGGCTCAGAGAGGTGAAGTGACTTGTCGAAGGTCTCTCAGCTGCTAGGTGGTAGAGCAGGGAGCATAATTTGTTTCTTCATATTCAAATTCAGTGCATCACTCACTCTAAAACAACTGGCTTTTTCTGCATAGCTTCCGTGGCTCAGATGGTAAAGAATCCTCCTGCAATGTGGGAGACCCAGATTCGATCCCTGGGTCAGGAAGATCCCCTGGAGAAGGGAATGGCTACCCACTCCAGTAGTCTTGTCAAGGAATTCCAGTCCATGGAATTATGTGGACTGGATTACAGTCATGGGGTTGCAAAGAGACACGACTGAGCGACTTGCACTTTTCTGAATAGTTTTTCTTTCTCCAATAATAATAATCAACAGTGATGAATAAAACAGTATCAATAGTAAGTGGCTAATGATTTAGTTTCTCTGGCCTTAAAGGTGGTGGCAGCTTTTCTAGTTTGTCCATTTCTTTGTTCAGCAAACATTTATTAAGAGGCAACCCAGTCGGGGAGGTTTCTGGCTCTAGAGCCTACCAGACTCCCTGGTCCTACTACACACTGGGTGTGTAACCAGGGAGTCTCTCTGAGCCCCAGTTTCCTCATCTATGAAATGGAATGTTACTAGTACCCACTTCACAGAGGTGTCATGAGGGTTAAACGAACTGGTACTTGCAAAGTATTTAAAGTGGGGCCTGACCCTTAGGGAGCATTCCATATATATGAGTCCCTGGCAGACACTGTCAAGGCCATAGGGATAGCTGTGTCTTGTCTCCCCTGGAACTTACCTCGTATGTATGGCCAGATGATATTATTGCTTCTGTTTTTATTAAACTAAAGATATTTATGATAAAATTCAAAGAGGCAAGAAATATATGAACTGAAAAGTAAGGAAGGGCCCATTTCTTTTTCAGCTCTCAGGCTTTCAAGATAATAGTATATCTGATGATGATAGTGTGGTGTCAGGTACTCTCTTACAAAGCATATGTTTATACTCTCTCTGGAATAGCTGGAAAGAGCATTCAGACGCTGCTGCTCCTGCTAAGTCACTTCAGTCGTGGCCGACTCTGTGCGACCCCATAGACGGCAGCCCACCAGGCTCCCCCGTCCCTGGGATTCTCCAGGCAAGAACACTGGAGTGGGTTGCCATTTCCTTCTCCAATTCATGAAGTGAAAAGTGAAAGTGAAGTCGCTCAGTCGTGTCCGACTCTTAGCGACCCCATGGACTGCAGCCTACCAGGCTCCTCCGTCCATGGGATTTTCCAGGCAAGAGTACTGGAGTGGGGTGCCATTGCCTTCTCCAAAAGAGCATTCAGCAGTTTATACTTTTCACATACTCATTTATCTTGAGTATCTTTCACATATGGATTTATTGTTTTTAATAAACATTTTTATGCACTGTCTGAATGTGCCACTGTTAACATTTAAGCAGTTCCCTATCAATGGACATTTAATTTTTTTGTAGTATTTTGCTACTCCAAATGCTGCATTGTATAGGCTTGCAAATGAAAACATTCTGTATCTGTTTATTTGTAGAGTAAATTCTTAGAGGTGAAATTGCTGAGTCAAAAATTTGTTCTGTTTGAATTTTGTTGGTTATTACCAAATTGCTTACTAAAAAGGAAATACTTGGGAAGAAAAACAAAAGTTGTCCTGAACTGTAGTTTTATTGGAAATGCTTTTCCTTGGCCATACAATTTTAGCGCTCAGACTTCTGGTATAGATAGAATGTTCTGGATTTCAAAATTCTGTATGTTCTTAACTGTCTACTCCCAGGCCCCCTATCCCTGTTTTCTGAGGGAAGGGTTTTTGTTTTCTCCCTTCAACTTTCAGGATAAATATGTAGAGATTTCACACTCTTCTGGAATGGATGCTCTATGCTGCAGAGGGCCCAGATTTCTCATTGGTAGAGAAAATTACGGGAGAACATCCCCCAGTGCATGGCTGAAGCCAGGGTCTTGCTGAGCATCCCACAAGCCTCCTTGAATCCCTCCAGACCCGGAAGCAGCTGGGTCCTGCCAGTGCCCTTCCCTCTGCCCCCAGCCCCTACGGCCCGGAGAGATGGAACCAGCTAACAGACTGATTTCCTTTTAGGGATGACTGCTCCACCAACCCCCAGCCAACCAGGAGCAGAAAGCCCAGTGACGAAGGTAATAAATTTTATCTAGGACCACAGCGAGGAGGGGGAGTGAAATGACTCACGAGTCTCCTCATCCTCCCATCACATTCCAACAGCTGCCTTCCTCAGGGCTTAGGTCACTCCCTGAGAGCAATACCCAGACCAGGCTGTGGAGCACGTGGTGGCCGGCCTGGCTGAGGGGGACCCAGGGAGGGGCTGCAAACGAGTCCTGGATTTTTCTTGTGGCCTGGTCCTTGAATAGGCTGGTGACCCTGGCTCCCCNACTCCCAGGCCCCCTATCCCTGTTTTCTGAGGGAAGGGTTTTTGTTTTCTCCCTTCAACTTTCAGGATAAATATGTAGAGATTTCACACTCTTCTGGAATGGATGCTCTATGCTGCAGAGGGCCCAGATTTCTCATTGGTAGAGAAGATTATGGGAGAACATCCCCCGGTGCATGGCTGAAGCCAGGGTCTTGCTGAGCACCCCACACGCCTCCTTGAATCCCTCCAGACCCGGAAGCAGCTGGGTCCTGCCAGCGCCCTTCCCTCTGCCCCCAGCCCCTACGGCAGGGAGAGGTGGAACCAGCTAACAGACTGACTTCCTTTTAGGGATGACCGCTCCACCAACGCCCAGCCAACCAGGAGCAGAAAGCCCAGTGACGAAGGTAATAAGTTTTATCTAGGACCACAGCGAGGAGGGGGAGTGAAATGACTCACGAGTCTCCTCATCCTCCCATCGCATTCCAACAGCTGCCTTCCTCGGGGCTTAGGTCACTCCCTGAGAGCAATACCCAGACCAGGCTGCGGAGCACGTGGTGGCCGGCCTGGCTGAGGGGGACCCAGGGAGGGGGCTGCAAACGAGTCCTGGATTTTTCTTGTGGCCTGGTCCTTGAATAGGCTGGTGACCCTGGCTCCCCCTGGGAACAAGACAGTGTGTTTCTGCTCTCAAAGGGCTCACAGTCTAGCCTCTAGGGACCCCTGTCCTCCTGTGCCCAGCTCAGTNGGGGCTGCAAACGAGTCCTGGATTTTTCTTGTGGCCTGGTCCTTGAATAGGCTGGTGACCCTGGCTCCCCCTGGGAACAAGACAGTGTGTTTCTGCTCTCAAAGGGCTCACAGTCTAGCCTCTAGGGACCCCTGTCCTCCTGTGCCCAGCTCAGTGCCCTAGAGGGAGACACACCTATGAGCTTGGTGACCCTGGGCAAGTCACTTCGTTTCTCTGAACCTCAGTTTTCCCCTCTGCAGAAAGGATGGGATGAACTTAGTACCAGTCTCTAATGTTAATAATGAATGAGCTGATTCATGTCAGAAACTTAGCTCGGGACCTGGCACACAAGCGCTTAATATTAGTTGCTGTTATTACTGCTATTTCTACTGTCCCTCTTGACCCAGTTTGCAAATAAGACATTGGGAAATGTGTTTTGGCTGTAGCTCTCATCCCTGCCTATGATTTGTAATAATAAGAGTGAACATTTATATAGAGCTTATTATGTTCCAGGGTCTTATGTGTGTTGACTCATTTAATTCTGCCAAACCCTATCAGTCACTGTGAGATAGGTTCTATTATTATCCCCATGTTATGCATGAATAAATCGAGGCATAGAGAGGGTGAGCTACTAGCCCATGGCTGGTAAATAATGGAGTAGTGGATCCAGGGTTCAAATCCAGACTGTCAGCTCTGAAATCTTATCTTCCTAACCACTGTGTCTTCCTGCCTCCCACTATATGTTTATATATTTCTATAGAAAAGTTTTCCAAAGTTATAACAGTTAAGTGACATTTATTTTCCTCTTTTTACTTGTATTTAAAAAATAAAATCTGTTTTTTTTTCTTATAATAGCAATATAACCTTATAACAATTTTGAAAAATATAGAAGAGGAAGACTAAATTATCTACAGTGCTATCACCTAGACCAGTGGTCCACATGAAGGGCCAGTTCTTTCGTATTTCCAGTCCACTGTGGACTGTGATGTCCCACCGTGTGTGACTACTGTACAGCTTGTATAACCTGGAACTTCCATCCCAGTTTGACAGCATTCAAGCTGGTCTGCACCGTGTTCAACTCACAGTTCCATGAGACATGTGCTTGGGTGTTGCAGCAATACTAAATTGCTAAAAGTTTCCAAATGCACACTCTAAAATTATTTTCCTGATAGGGTAACATACAGTTCACAGACTGCTGCTGTCCTGTGAATCACTCTGCAAATTGTATTGACTTAGACACTGTTTCCATTTTAGCATGTTTTCCAGAATTAAAAACAATTTATTTTTAGTTTCTTCACATTTCTTTTTCTCACTGTATTTCCTGTTATGATGTTCACTATAAATAATTCTTGAATATAAGAATTTAGTCTTTAACGGCTATGATATTATAATATTCCATCTGAATAATGTACTATAGATTACCAACCTAGTCCTTCTGTCATGTGGGTCAGTATATTTCCATTTATTTGCCATGATAAAAGTATGATGTTGAACAGTTTTAGTCTAATTGCTTTTCCATATTTAATATTTCCATAGGGTAGATTTCCTAGAATGGAATTACTGGATCAAACAATATGAAACCTTTTCGATTTCTTGATAGTTATTACCAAAAGGGGATATGCCAATATATGCTCCCAGCAGTAGTCTATGAAAGTGTCTGCTTAACGACATCCTTTTCTGCATTCGTAATTATAATTTAATTAATGAGAACAACCTTAATTGTTTTTAATTTCTCTGATTACTGGTGAGGTTGGACATTTTCCATGCGTGTAGCCATTTATATTTCCTCTTTTGCTTTATACTTGACTGGGCACTAGAATAAAATGTTATTACTTTGAACAGATTTCAAACTACTTTAAGTTGGAAGCCAAGTCAATCCGTACAGAAAGTCTGTACTTGCTGATGTATCTCCTTTTTCTGGGTCCTTCCTCTTTTCTCTTTTCTCTGCTGCCAGAATTAGGGGATGGCTTTATATGGTCTCGATGGTCCCATCTTTAGAATAAACCATCTGAATTCAGACTGAATAGTATACATAGATAATGTAGCAAGTATATGGGACTGTGGTGTTTCTTTGTTTGATTTGGCCACGCAATGCAGTTGATGGGATCTTAGTTTCTTGACCAGGGGTAGAACGTGGGCCTTCTGCAGTGAAAGCTTGGAGTCCTAACCACTAGCCCGCCAGGCTGTTCCCTATATGGGACTGTTACCTGAATGAATGTGTTCCCCCAAATTTATATGTTGAAATCCTAACCCCCAAGTGGCGATGTTAGGGGGCGGGGCCTTTGTGAGGTGATCAGAGAGAGGTTAGTGCCTTTATCACAGGGGCTCCAGAGAGAGCCCTTGCCTGCTTCCACCATGTGAGGACCCAGGGAGAATGCACCAGCTGCACACAACCGTGCTGCTGGCTTGATCTTAGACGCTGACCCTTAGGGCTGTGAGAAATAAAGTTCTGTTGTTTGTAAGACACTCCGTGCATGGCAATTTGTTACAGCAGCCCAACAGACTAAATTGGGGATATTTCTTGAGTATTTTCAATTTTTTGCTCAAGAATACTTTTTCTTTTTTTTTTTCTTTTCCTTTTGTTTCTGTGTTAGTGTCAAATTTTGTCTTTTTCGTAAGTGTCACATGCCAACTTGAATCAAGCAGTTTTTGACACTACTGATCTGCTGGAATTTCTGATGTATTTTTGTTAGTGATGGGGAAAGTAGGAAGCATTTTTGAAATCTGGATGGGTTTAGGAAAGTCTAGATGTCTGAGTACAAATATTTAACCATGTTCCCATGTGCTATGTGCTTTACTAGCAGTGTAGGCAAAGTGAGATCCGAGGAGCCGTGCAGGCTGAGGTCTGGCATTAGATGTGGACCTGTGTTTCCCTTAAAGGGATCTATTGAGTGCTCTTAGTTAGTATGGGGCTTCCCTTATAGCTCAGTTGGTAAAGAATCCTCCTGCAATGCGGGAGACCCCGTTCGGTTCCTGGGTTGGGAAGATCTGCTAGAGAAGGGATAGGCTACCCACTCCGGTATTCTTGGGCTTCCTCTTGCAGCTCAGCTGGTAAAGAATCCACCTGCAATGCAGGAGACCTGAGTTTGATCCCTGAGTTGGGAAGATCCCCTGGAGAAGGGAAAGGCTACCCACTCCAGTATTCTGGCCTGGAGAATTCCATGGACTGTATAGTCCATGGGGTCACAAAGAGTCAGACACAACTGAGCAACTTTTCACTTTCACAGTTAATATCAGGAGATCTTTGTCAGTGAGATGTGATTTCTGCGTGTGCTCTTTCAAAGTCTGTGCCAGTGGCAGGTGTGGCAGTGGTAGTGGCACCAGAATATTCCACTGCAAGTGATTCTCACCTTAACAAACCTCCAGTCCCCTTCCAGGGTTGGTGGATATTTTTAAGCAATGCAAAAGACCCTAATTGGAACCTATAGTTATCATAAGGGCAAATAATTTTAACTAGCTAAAATACATAGACATTAAGGGAATTGAGAATGGAAATTATTTAATTTCATACTTAGGAAAGCTATTAATAAGCATCCACTCAAAAAAATGCACAACGTTCAAATTAGTTTAGAAAAAGCTAGGTTAAAGGAACTTCTTTTCTTCCTATTAAGGCTTAATACTCTCTCTGAATTTATAAAGCAGGAGCTAAGTAACATATAGGATACAATGTTTATAAAACTTTTGCTCTAGGATCCTACTTGTCAAGAAGCATCTATTAACCTCTAGCAAAATAGGTGTTTTGCAGCACACATCATTCAGTGGAAAATGCTGGAGCAGCCCAGCTTCTGTGGCATTGATGTTCACGTTGATCATGAGTCTTTAGTAATCAGAGTGAGGAAGGGACCTTCATCACTCCACCCAAGCGATGTGGGTGGAGTTGAAGGAAACCAAGGATGGCAAGGCACCCCAGGGCCGACAACAGCTGGGAACAGATCCTACCCGTGAGCCTTTGAGGGGCAAGGGACGGGGCACTGACCAGCAGCTGGGAAGAAAGCTGTAGCTGTAGAAGAGCAAACCGTGGCCTGGCAGGGAGGGAGCCAGGGGGTAAACATCTCATCCACTGGTCCAGCCCAGCTGTGGCAGAGAGGGGATTTGGAGCAACACATGGTAAGGGCTCAGTGGGTGTTAACTAGGAGACATTTTATTTTTGCCATCCACTCTTAGTTGTGGCCCACAGGCTTCTCTCTCGCTGTGACAGATGGTCTTAGTTGCTGCGGCGTATGGGATCTTAGTTCCCCAACCAGCGATTGAACCCTCATCCACGGCATTGGAAGGCAGATTCTTAACCACTAGACCACCAGGAAAGTCCCCAGCTAACTTGATGGATACTATGTAATTAACTTCCTCTCTTCCCCCTTGGTCACAGAATCTTCTACAGGATTGCTCTTGCTTATTCTCCAGTGGCACTTCTGGAAAATTGAAAATGACTTAACCTTATTGGGCCTCAGCTTGCTTTCTTTCTGCAAAGGAGATACTGCTGGTATGTTTCTCATGATGTGAGAAATATAATGAATTAATACATGTCAGGCACATAGAGCAGTGCCTGGTGCATAATAAGCTCTCAGTAAAAACGAAGCCACGAGCTGTTACCTTTCCTCACAGTTCCAAAGGGATATCAATGTGTATATTCTGCTTTGTTGCAGTTAATAAGGAGGAGCTTGTTTTTCTCCTGGGTCTGGCCCTCCATCTCAAAGTTTAATACCTTTCTGATTGTGTGTTTCAGTGGCTGAGTCTCCATGCTGGACCTTAACTCAGTCCCAGAAACCCGAATACATTTTCTGATGCTGATGGTAACTTTTCTGTACTGTACTTGGCACAACGAAGAAGGCGTTTCTCGATCCTGCTCTATTAGCTCTGCCTATTAAATCTTTGTGCTGAAGCACATGCCATCAACCCCGCCAGCATGTGTCTGGGCAGCCTCCTCCCTTCCCACAGAGGCCAGTAAGGCGGGGGCCATCGCTAAGACCCTGTCCACTTTTCTCGGTTTCCGCTTCTCTCTCTTTCCAAGGCATCAGTGTGGAACCCCTACTCGCCGCTGCCTCCTCCTCTATTTTCCGCTCCCCCCACCTCTTCTATTGATGATAAGGGTGTGGAGAGACAGGGAGAGGGGTCCTCTTGGTTTCCCAGTTTTCCATGAGCAGGGTCACCTGGATGGAGAGCAGGTGCCCTGATTCGTCCTTTAAGGGCACAGGGACCCTACACAACCCTCGGGGTGGAGAGCTGATGATCAGAAGCTGATCGGAGCCCCCGCTGCGTTCCCCAGCCAGTGCTCTGGGCGTTTCCCCTGTGGCCTGAGGGGTTCTGCTGTGGGACCCAGACCAATATCAGCCAAATAACTGAAGTATGTGTTCAGCATTTATGTAGGGCGGATGGGGAGAAGCTGGCTGTTCTTTGTCTTCACAATAAGACAAAGGGATGACAGTGTTTTTATTTTGCATCATTTTCTGAGCTAAGCAGCATCTTGAAAAATATTAAAAAGGGAGTTTAATAGTTACTCAGATATATCACTTATTCCCCTAAATAGGTCTAATGGCTAGGGTTAGTTTGGTTTTTAAATTTCGGCAGACCTGGACCTGCTGAACTCAGGATCCTGTCAGCTCTCTGGTTTTGGGCTTGGTGGTATGGCCTCTTGTTACACCTTGCAGTTTGCACATTGGGCAGTGCAAACAGCTTTATCCAAAGTAGCTTTCCGAGAGGACTGTGCCTTTCCTCCCCATCCCACCAAGTGCATCATCTTCTTTGACAAAGGGGGACCCATTATGCTTTATCAGCATGGAGGAAGCAGTGTGGAAACTCGAGTTAATTGGTACCATATTTCCAATTTATTCCAGGGATGTTTTAGAATTTCTTATAAACTTGCACCCCATGAAGCCATCTAACTGGCTTACCATTTAATATAGCACTTTTTCTTTTAATCATTGGGAAACGCTTAGATAGGAGGCTGGCCAGGACCTGAGTTATGGCCTGTGTGTAGTTTGTTTATTCATTTGTTCAGCAAACAACCAAGTGTTATTCCAGCTTGGATGACCTTTAGGTCTTAGGGTTGCAGGTGACAGCAGGACATCCTGGGGCTCTCGTGTTGGAGGTGAAGGGCTCACGATTTGGGAAGATCAGCCCATTTGTGGTAGGGATCATGGTACATGCAGACCCTGCTCCCTGGGGATGCCAAGGTAGGTGTCGGGGTCCCAGGGAAAGGATCCAGTCCTAACGGGATTCAAGAGTACACTCAGTCTCAGCAGGCCCAGGATGGGGGGAGAAGGAAAGCCCTTCATGCTAGAGCCCAGTCCAAGAACTTGATGCTGCCAGCAGCTGGAATTGCTTTTATAGCCTAAGTCTTCTGCAGTGGGGCCATCTCTCATGGGCATGGGATGGCAGATGGCCAGGACCTTGCGCCAATCACTAGGTGGGGACTGGAAAGAAAGCACTGAGTTTGGCCCCATTTGGGGCAGTGTGGGCAGTCCTGCTCACTTCCAGCTGTGGGGCTTGAGTCATCAGAGGCCCTGGCCAGGGTGCTTGGACATGTGGCCAAACCCAGAGTCCTTTTGGTCCTGGCACCTGACCCTGGCCATCCACATCTCTTCTGGAGATTAATGAGCCATTGTCTGACGTCCCTGAGGAAGGCTGTGGCAGGCCGGGGAGAAGACCTCAGAATATAATTGACATGGTTCTCACACGGTCCATATGGGATCACTCACACGTGCCTGGTTTTCCAGTTTACAAAGGAAGGAATTTGGGTTATGTCAATTATCAGCTGGGTATCTATGTACAAACCACTTAAACCCTCTTAGCCTCAGTTTCCTCGTTTATAAAACAAGGATAATGAAAGTCACTGCCTTGCCCATCTAATGGGTTTTTTATTTGAGACAATGAAGGACAGGGCAAGAGGCCAAATGGGACACACGAAAAAAGGGCTGGGACAGGTCTGGAGGAAATGCTGAGAATATAGTTTGTCACTTGGGAAGCAGGTGAAATGGTGAAGAAGGGCGTTCTCTTCTTCAGATTGCCCAAAACTGTGTAGTCTCCCTCTCAGTGGACACTGAAATTGCAGGGTTCAATGCAAATCAGATAGTAACTATGATTTCCCTGATCATAGAAGAAGCACATGCTTATAAAAATTTAAAAAAATATTAAATATCAAGACAAATATTAAAATAAACCAGTCTTTTTATTGCTAATATTTGGATGTTTTTTCTCTCGTTCGTATAGCTAATATTTTAAAAATCATACTGTATATTCAGTTATGGGACTCAAGCTTTTGCAATGTAATTTGTAACATAAATGTTTTTAACAGAATTAGACTCATGGTGTGTATCAGTCAGGGTTCTCCAGAGAAGCAGAACTAATGGAGATATATCTGTATTTGTATATTGTATATACATATACACGCATACAGACACATAACATACAGACACACATAAGCATTTGTACTGAGACACACACACACACATATATTTGAAGAGATTTGTCTCAAGGGGTTGGTGTACATGTTTGTAGGATTGGCAGATCGGAAACCTATAAGGTAGGCCAGCAAGCTGAATACTCAGGCAAGAATTACTGCTGTAGCCTTGAGGCAGAATCTCCTCTCTTATGGGAAATCTCAGTTTGTGTTTTAAGGCCTTGAACTGATGAGATCTGCCCACACTACAGAGGGTAATCTTTTTCACTTAGTTTAATCCTATCTATAGAAATACCTTCACAGCAACATCTAGCTTTTGATTCAATAACTGGGTACTATAGCCTAGCCAAATTGACGCACAAAACTGACCCATCTTTGTATTTTTATCTTTTTGTTTCTCATGTCACGGATATTTTTTTCACAGCAGCATCAAGCATTTTATAAGAACTTGATATGACTATATTGTTTTATTCACCAAGGGCTTTACCATCATTTGTTTATAAATTTCCCTGTTGTCAGATATTTAGTTTGTATCCAGTTTCCACTGTAGATGTAACATTGTGATAAACACCTTTGGCTACATCTTTTTATATATATCAGTTCAGTTCAGTCGCTCAGTCGTGTCCGACTCTTTGCGACCCCATGAATCGCAGCACGCCAGGCCTCCCTGTCCATCACCAACTTCCGAAGTTCACTCACACTCACGTCCATCGAGTCAGTGATGCCATCCAGCCATCTCATCCTCGGTCGTCCCCTCCTCCTCCTGCCCCCAATCCCTCCCAGCATCATAGTCTTTTATATATATATATATATATATTCCTTATTAGTCCCTAGAATATATAATTAGTGGAGAATTACTGAGTCAAAAGTAATAAAGATTTTAAGGCTTCTGATACACCTGATCAGATTTTCTCTAGACTTCTCAAGGTGTGATCTTTGCACCATCAGTATAACCAAGTTGTGGTTGCTGTTTTTCAGTCCCTAAGTCATATCTGACTCTCTGACCCCATGGACTGCAGCACACCTGCTTTCTCTGTCCATCACCATCTCCCAGAGTTTACTCAAACTTACATCCATTGAGTCGGTGATGCCATCAGCCATCTCATCCTCTGTGGTCCCCTTCTCTTCCTGCCATCACTCTTTCCCAGCATCAAGGTCTTTTCCAGTGAGTTGGCTCTTCACATCAGGTGGCCTAAGTCTTGCAGCTTCAACTGGGTAGCTTATGAGAAAGGCAGATTCTTGGGCCTCCCCCCAGACTTACTGAATCAGAATCCGTGTCTTAACTAGATGTCCGTGTGACTTATGTACATTGCAGTGTGAGAGGCACTGCCCAAGAAAATTTGTTCTGACTTGTAAACGAGCTGTAGTCTAAGCGTGTGTGTTCTGAAATGTATCTGCTGAACTCCTGATGCCTGGTGTTGTAGTATAAGTAGATGAGGCCTTAGATAGGTCCTTAAGTCATGAGAGTAGAGTCCTCATGAGTGGAATTAATGCCTTATAAAAGAGGGTCCAGAAAGATATCTAGCCTCTTCCACATAAAAGGACATAGGGAGAAGGGGCCAGTTATGAACCAGGAAGACAGCCTTCACCACAGAACTTGACCATGCTGGTGCCTTGACTTTGGACTTGGGCCACCAGACCATGAGAATTAAATTTCTGTAGTTCATAAGCCACCCAGATTGTGGTATTTTGTTACCGTGGCCTGAATGGGCTAAAACATACCAGAAGTATTTGGGAATACTCAGTTCTCTTCTCTCTCATCAAAACTGGGCATTTTTTTTTACCTTATAAATTTGCTAGCCAAAAAATGATATTCTGTTGGTCGTTTGATTTTTATCCTGTAACAAATTTATTGAATCAGCTGACTTCCATTGAAGTTCAGTCAGGAAAGAGCCCTCCCTAGCCTGAGCTAAAAACATGCACTGCCTTAAAACGTGCTCTGTGACATCTTAGGTGGACTGCATGTCCAGCTATGAGGACGTTTAAGGAATTAGGACTTACCTGTAGGTTTGAAGGCCTAGTCCAGTCTGAAATCAAAACTTCAGCTTCCCTTCCAATTCCATGCTTTGCCACTTCCCCTGGCCCAGCCCCACAACTCCGGCATGTGTGTGGGTGGTGGGCCTGGTGTGTCCTTTCACTGTCTCCATTCCCTCCTCCTANAGGAATTAGGACTCACCTGTAGGTTTGAAGGCCTAGTCCAGTCTGAAATCAAAACTTCAGCTTCCGTTCCAATTCCATGCTTTGCCACTTCCCCTGGCTCAGCCCCACAACTCCGGCATGTGTGTAGGTGGTGCGCCTGGCGTGTCCTTTCACTCTCTCCATTCCCTCCTCCTATTTCTCTTATCTGCAGTTGGGGCAGGAAGGGATATGAGAAGGGACAGAAGTCCTCCTATACTGGTGCCGTTGTTCCAATGCTCTCCTGATGGTTGCTGGCTCACTGCTAATGTGTTTGGTTCTTCAGAGCTCCTGCAAGGAATTTTAAAAGAATTCTTCAATGTGTTAGCTTGCTTGGGATTTCAGTCTCTGGGAATCCGTGATGCCATGGCCTCCCCTGACACACACTAAAATAATGGCATTCCAGGACTGCTGTTGCTATCACCCGTAGGAAAGCAGAATGTCGTCTATTTAAACTCCTCCCAAATGACAGCAACGTGGAATGAAAATTCTGATGTTTAAAAAGCATATTTCTGATTGTTAGAATATGGAAAAATCACTTCCTTTGCAGATTGGAAATTTTTTCTTTTTTAAGGTTCATTTCGGAGGTCTCAATTCCACTAGATTAGCCCAAGTTCGTTTGGATTGTTTTCCCCTGATAAGGAATTCTTGGTTTGCTGTGACCATGTCCTCCCGGTCTGGTTTCATAGCTCTCCCAGCCGAGAGTGCAGACCAGCCTCTGTTAGGCTCGCTGATTGATTGGGCCGTGGTGCCTGGTCTGCAGGTTCTGGCACTATTTCAGTGCCGTCCAGCGAGTGGGGGACTGCTCAAGAGCTCGAGCTAGTGTTTGCCATCCCTGCACCTCCCAGCTGGCCTAGTGGTGTCTGATGAGGAGCTTGGGGGTGGCTCGTTGAGAGGCTGGGGTGTTGAGTATGCTCTGAGTTGGAATTCCAGCTGATTAGCTCTGTGAACTTGGCCTTCTCGTCTCATTTCCTCACTGACATAATTCACACTAGTTCATTTATAAATGTGTGTCATGTGCCTACTATGTGCTAAGCACTATTTTAGGAGCTGGGGAGGTGGCAGGGAATAGGCTAGAAATCTGAATAGTGAGAGAGGGTCGACGATCTTGAGGATGAATGTCCCAGAAAGAGGGGTCTGCAGGTGCAGCGACAGAAGTTCAAGCAGCCGAAAGGCCCCCATGGCTGAAGCTTGGAGGTCCAGCGGAAGCTGGTGGGAGGTGGAGCTGGGGGTCAGGCCAAAGTTAGATCCCAAGGGGCTGCCAGAAGACTGAGTTTTTCCCTAAAACATATGGAAAACTATCAGAGGATTTTAGAGGTGAATAACATGATCTGGTTTACTAGTAGTAGTAGTTACTATTACTCTTTGAACATTAACTGCAATTAAATAAGATAATAGATGCAAACTTAGTGGTATGCCTTGTATGCCGTAGGTGCTTGCTGCTGCTGCTGCTGCTAAGTCACTTCAGTCGTGTCCGACTCTGTGTGACCCCATAGATGGCAGCCCACCAGGCTCCCCCATCCCTGGGATTCTCCAGGCAAGAATACTGGAGTGGGTTGCCATTTCCTTCTCCAATGCATGAAAGAGAAAAGTGAAAGTGAAGTCGCCCAGTCTGTCCGACTGTTAGCGACCCCATGGACTGCAGCCCACCAGGCTACCCCGTCCATTGGATTTTCCAGGCAAGAGTACTGGGGTGGGGTGCCATTGCCTTCCCCGGCAGTAGGTGCTTGATAAGTGTTAATTAATATTTTCACCTTTTGGCAAAACACTGGTGGTCTCCTACAGTTGGACCTTAAGAGATGAAGTTTGTGGTAGGCTGAATAATGGCACTCCACAGATGTCCATGTCCTAACCCCTGGAACTGGTAACTAAGTCACCTTATATCGCCAAGGAGAATTAAGGTTGCAAATGGAATTAAAGTTGTTAATTTAATTTTAAGGTGAGACCTTAAAATAGGGAGAGTGTCCTGAATTATCCAGATGGGTCCAGTGTAATCATAATTATCCTCAGAAGAGAAAGAGGAAGGCGGAAGGGAGTCAGAGGGAGACGTGACTGTGGAGGAAGGTCAGAGAGAGACAGTGTTACTGACTTTGAAGATGGGGGAGCAGCCACGAGCTAAGGAGTGCAGGGGGCTGCAGAGCTGGAAAAGGCAAGGAAATAGAACCTTTTACATTCCCCTTAGAGCCTTAGGTGATTGCTTCTTGACAGGAAAGCTACAACAAACCTAGACAGCGTGTCAAAAAGCAAAGACATCACTTTGGCAACGAAGGTCCGTATAGTCAGGGCTTTGATCTTCCTAGTAGTTATGTACAGTTCTGAGAGCTGGACCGTAAAGAAGGCAGAACCCCAAAGAATCGATGCTTTCGAGCTGTGGTGCTGGAGAAGACTCTTGAGAGTCTCTTGGAGAGCAAGGAGAGCAAACCAGTTAATCTTAAAGGAAATCAACCTTGAATACTCATTGGAAGGACTGATGCTGAAGCTGATGCTCCAATACGTCGGTCACCTGATGCAAAGAGCTTTTTCGCTGGAAAAGGCCCTGATGCTGGGGAAGATTGAAGACAGAAGGAGAAGAGGGTGACAGGGGCTGAGATGGTTGGATGGCATCACCGATGCAATGGGCATAAACTTGGGCAAACTCTTGGAGATGGTAAGGGACAGGGAGGCCTGGCCTGCTGCAGTCTGTGGAGTTGCTGAGTCGGACATGACTGGGCAACTGAACAACGAAAACTAGAGCCTCTGGAGGGGAATGCAGCCCTGCCAACATCTTTTTAAATTATTAATTATTTTTGGCGGCTCTGGGTGTCTGATGCTGTGCGTGGGCTTTCTCTAGCTGTGGTGAGCAGGGGCTCCTGTGCCAGAGGCTGTAGGCGCTCAAGCTTCGGTAGTTGCAGCACTCAGGTTCCAGAGCACGTCATCTTCAGTAGCTGTGACACACGGGCTTAATTGCCCTGTGGCATGTGGAATCTTCCGGGGCCAGGGATTGAACCCACGTCCCCAGCATTGACAGGCAGATTCTTAAGCACTGGACCACCAGGGAAGTCCCCTGCCAACATCTCGATTTGAGTCCATTGAAAAACCCATTTGGACATCCGACGGCCAGAATTGTGAGAGAGTGAACTTGTNCCAGGGATTGAACCCACGTCCCCAGCATTGACAGGCAGATTCTTAAGCACTGGACCACCAGGGAAGTCCCCTGCCAACATCTCGATTTGAGTCCATTGAAAAACCCATTTGGACATCCGACGGCCAGAATTGTGAGAGAGTGAACTTGTGTTGTTTCAAGCCACTAAGTATGTGGTAAAGATTTCGTACTAAATATTCTAAACTCCAATTTAGTTCGCTTCGGTATGACCTATGACGCATGCATTTTAAGATTTCCATTTAGTTCACCATCTGTTGATTGATGCCTACGGCATGCCAGGCTAGATAAGACGACTCTGGAGGAGTTGACCGATTAGGAGACTTTCTGGTATTTTCCACAACCTCCAGGGGTACCAAACTCCATATGTGCCTCTGGTGGCACATGGCAGCCTCTCAAGTACGGAAGTGAAAGGAGGCCTGCTTTTCATTGACCTGGGAGGGCAGGGGAAGCGGCTGAGCTGGTGGTGAGAGGTTGGGCTCTCGGCTCCAGTGCCCTTGGCTGGTGACCCAGACACAAGGACTGCAGGGACAGGTGGGCTTTCCCTGGGCCCATCCCCCAGGCCTCCTCCACGAGGCCCCCCAGCCCTCCCCCTGCCCCCACTAACACCCCTTCTCAGGCCCTGCCCCTCCCCTGGGGGGGCTCTGGCCCAGCTGCCTCCTTGCTTGGACTGCTCTTATTTTCCCTTTCCTAATCATCAGGTCCTGTCTGTGGAGGCGGAAAACGGGGGCTCCTGGAGGCAGACCTGCCCAGGCACAAGTTAGGGGCTCAGCAGTGCCCGGGGTGTGATTGGTTGGGGCTGGATACAAAGAGTTCCTGTATAAAGCAAGGGCCTTCGCTTTATCCTTTTAGGGTAGTTCATTCTTTCTGGTTGCCTCTCCTCCTCCTTTTGGAGATGTTGCTAGAATATTTCTGCCGCAGGGGCCCAGCCTATACCAGTCCATCCTTCACACTGAAACGGTCAGAACATATGTGTCAGCACCAACCACCAGCTCTGACCTAGTCCCTCATTGACTGGAAATCCCCCTCATCTTATCACCCCATTTATAGCTGTGGTTTCAAACATTAAAAAGAATAATAAAATCAATGCTTTTTTTTTTTCAGTGAAATATCAGTATATAAAGCTGAATACCAGGAGGCAGTAAAGTATAGAACTGTCATTAAGTATCAGGACTCTAGCATCAGGCAGAGCTGGGTTCACATCCAGACTCTGCCACTTATAGACTCCCAACAAGTTGTCTAATTGCTGACTTCATTTCCTCACCTATAGAATGGGATGTTGGCAGTTCTTAGTGCATGGGACTGTTTTGGAGATCAGAAGTGATTACTTAAGGGAGTGCCTGGCTGAGCATAGACTCAATAAAATGTTGGCTCTTATTACTAGAATATGAATTAATCTTCTAAGTTCTCACGTGTAACATATATTATACAATTATATAATTAATATTATACAACCCATTGCAGACAGTAGTTTGGCTATCTGCATGAACACAACTTTAAAAAAATTTTATTTTTTTGAAACATTTCAGACTTATAAAAAATTTTGAGGAGTACAGAAATTCCCATTTGCCTTGCATATAGTTTCCCCTATTGTTAACAATCTTAAACTAGTATGGCACATTTGTTACCATTAATGAACCAAGATCGATACATAATCATTAACTAGGCTCTGTACTTTATTCCCTAGTTTTTACCTAGGAACATCATTTATCTGTTGCAAAACTGCATCCAGGATAGCAGATTACATTTATTTATTTATTTTTAAGTATGATAGCATCTTATTTTGGTTTTTAGCATACTTATTTACTTGGCTGTGCTGAGTCTTAGTTGTGGCATGCAGAGTCCTGTTCCCTGACCAGGGATCGAACCTGGGACTCTGCGTTGGAAGTGCAGAGTCTTAACCACTGGACCACCAGGGAAGTCCGGCATATTACGTTTACTTGTCACTCAGAAATGGAATTAGGCTCCTCTAAGGAATTAGGCCCCCGTTGTCTGTGACGGGCTCGCAGACTTCTCTTGTTTTGATGCCAGTTTTCAGGAGTACGGGTGTTTTGTAGATCTTTTGTAGGCTGCCCCTGTATTAGAATTTGATGTTTCTCTCCTGGTTACCATGGAGTTGAACGCAGGAGTTTGCAGTCAGTGGATCGTGGATGGCTACCACAGAGTTCTCTTAGCTTCAGCACCCATGAAATTAGAATCAAATGTCTGCGGGAACTCCAAGCACAGTTTGGAGAATCACGGATAGATAAGCAGGGTCCTTGGTGTGGCCTGTGAGATCCTTCTCAGCCTGCCCTCTCCCCTTCTCACCCTGCCCTCTCCCCTTCTCTAGCCCCTTCTGCCTGCTGGGAGCCCTCCAGATTCACCACACTCCCCCAAGAAGTCTGGGCCTTGATGTATGTTGGCTCTTCTACCTGAAATGCCTGCCCTCCTTTCTGTGTCCAGCTAATTCTTGGCCTCTGAGATCCAGGTTAACTCNCCTGCCCTCTCCCCTTCTCTAGCCCCTTCTGCCTGCTGGGAGCCCTCCAGATTCACCACACTCCCCCAAGAAGTCTGGGCCTTGATGTATGTTGGCTCTTCTACCTGAAATGCCTGCCCTCCTTTCTGTGTCCAGCTAATTCTTGGCCTCTGAGATCCAGGTTAACTCTTGCCCCCTCCCTGATGTCCTTCCCACTTTCCCTAAGGAGGCTGACACTGTCCCCAGGGTTCCCTCAAAACTTGGCATTTCTCTTTGTTTTGTCCTTCTTGGTACAGGTATCGGTCCACCTCCCCCTCTGGGCCAGAAGCTACTTGAGAGCAGGGACTGAGTCGTAATCCTCTCTGAATTCTTCATTCCCGGTGTGAGGCCTGGCATGCAGTAAATGCTTAAGAGCTAGCTGTTGAGTGAACGACTCTCACATTTAAGAGAGGTGCTGTGTCTGTACCAGCCTTAACACAGCATGTTTCCTTGATCCTAAAAATGTGGGGGTGTCCCTTGGATGAAGGATGCCAGTAACCAGCCCTTGGGTGGCTCTTTTAAAGCCACTTTCTCCCTGCCCCTGAGAGGTATGAGTACATGGTGTGAACATGGAAAGGGCCACCAGGGGGCTCCAGGGAGCAGTTCACCGACCTAGCCTGAGAGGAAGATTGCGTGGTGACTTCAGCAGCCAGCCTTGAGTCCTGCAGAATTCACACAAAAAAAAGTGTGTCCAAAGAGAGGTCTGTTTTGCTACTGATGTACCAGGCTCTGTAGCAAGGACAGGATGTACCAGCCTGTTCTGAAAACACGTGTGGGCCCCAGACAGTCTTTTTCTCCCAGAGATCTCTGCCTGCAGAAATTCGCACAAAAGATACCGATAGCCAAGAAATAACATTTGCAGGAGCAAATGATCTCGTTACAACTGCCAGCAGACCTTCGCTTCATTCAGATATCCGCGTTTCTGCTTCCACTGCAGAGTTAATAGTTCTCCCTGGATCGGAAACTCTTAATGGATATTACTAAAGCCAAGATTATAACTGAGAAGTTGGAGCCAAAATCTCAGGGCTTTTTTTGAATTCTGTGAGAAGGAGGAAAAATAGCTGAGTTAATTTAAGATAATGAAATTTGAATCAGAAATTTCTCTCTGGGGTCAGTAACCTCTTTGATTATGTTCTTGTGGCTGGTATTATCAACACTCATAAGAATGACAGTAGTCCTAGTGTACTGGGTGCCTACTCCATGTTACACTTTGGGGTGGAGATTCTGACCATGCTAGGCACTTGCCCTTGGGCATCCAGGGGGAATTAAAGCAGCATAATCCTCACCCATTCTGCTACAAAGATACGAGCTCCGTCTCATAGGTGAGGCAGCTGAGGGTCAGCCACATTAAGTGGTTTGTCAAGGCTGGAAATCAAATTCTTTCCGGCTTCAAGACTTGAAGTCTTGTCAGACACGCAAGCACACCTCAAAAGGATCTAAAATAGCTGCCAATCATGAAACATGTCTGTGCTCCAGGGGATGGGATAGGATTATTGCAAGAGACAGAAAGTTATGGTATTGCAAGTAAACCCATCGTTAATAATAATGATAACAAGGATGATAGTATCTTACAGTTCTGGGGCTACAAGCTTCCCAGCAGTCATGGTAGACAGATGAAAATATGGGCGGGGGGTAGGGGGTGGGTATCTGCTAGAATTGAATGCTGTTTGCACTCAGAAGACTTTTATAGTTTAAGAGCAAAGTTAAGATAGAATCTCTGAACTTGCATGTTTTAAGAGGCAGACTCCTCCTAAGGGTTTTGACCCAGCTGCTCATGATTCTCCTGCACCCACCTTCTGTTTGGCTCCCCAAATGTGACGGTGATCAGGTGAGGTGCCCATCGGACAGGCTGCAGGAAACTGGCCCTGGCGGCTGCCTATCCCAAAGGCTGTCTCGCCAGAATTTCTGAGAATGAGCATGCTAAATCATAGAGCCCAGAACCAAACTTGGAGAACACTCCAGCCCCAGCTGAAAGGCATTAATTGTCTATCCACAGCTTTCTTAAACAGGAGAGCATTTGTAACTGGAGCGCAAAGCAGTTTCAACACAGAACATGACTAAAGGAGGATATGCAAAAACCTCTCATACTTTTGCCCCATAGCCTAAGTCCCTTCAGAAGCCTCCAGGCTTCTCAGGACCGGGTGTGTGCCATGCCCTTGACCGGGCATCACGTGCCCATGCCTGGCTCATCCTTGGCAAGTTCACTTCGCTGTGCTCCGAGACTTACCCCAGGGTCAGCGTGGAGCTATTAATTATTTTTCTTTGTCAAACCTTTGTCAGCAACTTCATCCCCAAAGAAGTGGTTTGTATTCCCTTTGGCAAGAGTTGGGACTCTAGTAAATAAGAGATAATTACACTCGGGTTTTAAAATTAAAACACACAAAAAAGCTAACAGTGCCAGTGAGGAGTTACTTACATTTCACAGCAGCCTGCTTCCCTCGGGACAACAGACTGAGCTTGCTGTGTTTCATGCAGACACTGAGGGGTCTGAAGATAGATTTTTTATTTTAAGAGGCCTGAAACTCCTCTCTTGCTTCTAGTTAGTATGAAATCATGCTTCACATTCTTCCGTATTTTAGCACCTTTGGAGGAATTTAAGGCTCTAAAACTGCAATTAAAATGTGAGCATTAAAGAGTCACAAGATTAAATGAGAGAATGAATCAGAAAGTATTTGGAGATGTTTTTATTGCATCATGTTCATTATATGTGCATAATGCTTGGATTTGGCAGGGAAGGAGAAAGGCATTCTTGTCTTGTGGCTGCTGAGAATTTCTTTCTTTTTTTGTCCTCTACTTTGCACTTGGAAAGTGAAAATGTATTCAAGTGAGTCCTTACAAACATTCGATCTTGTTTTCATAAGAAGTGAGAGGAATTGTGAAATGTAATTTTAAAAGTGGAAATATATATTTTTTTCTCATGAAGAGTTATTTGCTTAGCGTCGTTTGGCCAGCGACCCCATCTCTGGGGCGGGAGAGAAGTGTAAGGTGTGGCTGACCCTTGCTGCCTGTTCACAATGAACCTGTCCTTAGTATGCCTGGTGGGAGTTGGTGAAGTTTTGCTTCATGGAGCTGCTGAGGGGAGAAGACATCCTGCCGCTGTGTCAGAGGACCTAAGGCCATAGAATGAAGGGCTGTGCTCTTTTTAGAATGTACGGCTGGCTGCGGAGCCCACCTGGGCCCTGGTGGCCAGGCTTAGCTCTTTGCTTTTCACCCACGTGGCCCTCCCCCACCACCTTGATGAGTGATGTGTGGAGGCCAGTAGGGAGCATCGAGGACTCCAGGACTTGGGGAGAGTTTATGTCTGACAAGTGAGCTGCCAACTGTACTTACACAGATGGGCGTTTGGGCCCTGGATATCTATGAATACCCCCCAAAAGATATTGTAGGGCCCGTAGGAGTAAAGATGGTGTGGGAAACTTGAAACCAGGATTCCAACGTGGTGGAGTGGAGAGAGTTAAGTTTCATGTGTTGTGTGCTAAACTTTCTCATAGGGCTTTCATATCTGTAAATTATAGGAGAAAGCCCTCTTTTGACAACCCTGCGTTTAAGACGTTTCCACCACTTTGACTATTAAGTGGCATTATCTTGCCCTCCCCACCCCCACCCCAGATGTGCTTTGATAACCAGGCAGCACTCCCTGATGTCATCTATACTTAAATTTATTTGGAGGGATGAGGAGAGTTTTAGCCCTTGAGAAACAATGGCCGGTGTTTACTCTCCAGGGGAATCAGCCTTTACATCATCTGAACCTAAGACATTTTCTGAACTGTAATATATATTATCACAGATCTTAATTTGAGGCATAGATGTTAGAATAATTTCATTTTGAAATATGATGGTAGTAAAATCCAGCATTAACGTGAGCAGTCAGTAATTCAAACTTTTATTTGCTCTGATATCAAAGGAATATCTTTCTGCTCCCACCAGCTGGGTGTGGGGAGCAGGGATTGTGGGGGTGGGGGAAGGGGGAAAGATTTAGTGTTTTGCTGATAATAGTACTTTTCCAGCCTGATTTGATTTTTTTCCTCAAAGACCTGCTTCCCCTCCTCCCCCTTGTAACTGATTTGTTTAGTTTCTGAAGTCCACAAGAGTCCTGCGTAGCTCCCTGGATCTTTGTGAAAAGGCACATGACCTTTCCCACTAAGCTGTTGGCGCTAATCTATGCATGCCTTACCAGGGGCAGAAAGTTTGAAAACTTATGAGAACTGTTTATAATCTCCATTTGTTTCCCCCTTTCAACATCTTAATGCCACAGTGAACTGGCTGTTTTGGCAAAGAGGTCTCAAGTGGGATGATTGAGGGGGAATTTTCCCCCTTGGTGGAACTGATTGACTAGCCTATGTGAGCTGCTTTAGAAAACTTTTCATCTGTAGAATAATTTTGGCCATTATGAACATAAATGGCTTTGTCACCCTTTAGCAGGCAGATGGAGCATGTGTTTCACATTATTAATTCGAGGCGGCGTTAGGGGTGGTTGAAGCAGCTTTTAAGAAAGCAGAGTCTACACGGCCCCATCATGCTTCCAGTTCCACTGCTAAGGCAGTGTTCACACTGCGCAGGGTTGCGGAACAGCCTCTTCTGATGGGAATGCTGTGTGACATGGACCTTGCCAAAAACTAATGGATCATTTACAGGAAATAAGAAGTTAAGGAGGAGGATGAGTCAGTAGACTTCAAAGCGAACCCATTTCCACAGAACTTAAATAATGAATACCAAAGACTGAGGGTTTCACAGACAGCTTCTCCAGCTCTCGGGGCAGCTGGAAACTTCGCACAACTCCAGTGCTGTCTGCTCTGATAACGGGGTCCCAACTGCTTCAGGAAAGAAGAGGCAATAAGGAAGGCAGGGAGAAAGAGTAGGGCAGGGATGAAAAAGAAAGAAGGGGAGCGATTTGAAAAGAAAGATCGAGGGGGAAGAGTGGATGGGTGGATGGATGGGATAGATGGNGTCTGCTCTGATAACGGGGTCCCAACTGCTTCAGGAAAGAAGAGGCAATAAGGAAGGCAGGGAGAAAGAGTAGGGCAGGGATGAAAAAGAAAGAAGGGGAGCGATTTGAAAAGAAAGATCGAGGGGGAAGAGTGGATGGGTGGATGGATGGGATAGATGGAAGGATGAAGGAGAAGGGAGAACAGAGGGACAGGGGCAGAGGTTGGGGGTGTCAGATGGTGGGGAGTTAAGTCTAATTTGGTACAGATATATTTTCTGTGGCAAGTATCCTGGTACCCCTGTCATGTGGGTCTCTGTTTAGCGGATTGTGCTGGGCTGTGCTTAGCCACTCAGTCGTTTAGTGGATTACTAAAGTCAAAATAAAATTGTGTATCTTTTAAATGCCACTTAGTCATTTATGAGATCATAGACAAGGGGTTTAAGGAGTTTTCTTTTGGAACTGCTTATGATGGAGAACTGTGTTTGAGAAAATTGAGGGCTGGTTCAGATTACAAGCACAGCACAGAGGTCCCTCACTTAAGGAAACTTGTATATATCAGTGAAACAGTTGGATTCGGGAGATTTATGTGTATGACATAAATTTTTTTTTTAGATTTAAGGGAAACTTTATTCAGTCTTTTCCAAAAGCAACCTAGTTTAAAAACGAATTGAGATCAATAGAGAAGGAAACCCTAGACAGACAGACAAACACACACACCCACGAAGGGAAGGTAGTACAGGTCAGGGCTGCTAAGTCAGATTCTCTCCATCTTGGAAGTGAGGTCATCACAGATCATAGTCAGCTCATCATTCCCTTTAGTATTCTGCTCAACCACCTCCTCCAGCTAGTAGACTCGCATTTGCTCCTTCCTCAGGACCACCTGCAGCGCCAGGGCGTCTGTCCGGGCCTTGTTCCAGACCCGGGCAATCTCCTTGTGTGCCTGCTGAAGCTTCTCCTCCTGCTGGGCCTTCAGCACCGGTACTTATGGCCCTCCTTCCTGATCCTCTCTCTGCAGTCCTCAGCACGCTTCCTCAGCAACTCTTCATTCGTGCGGTAGCCTTCGATCACCTTCTGTTTCTCAAACCACTTGAAGAGGTCGAAGAATGACTTCTCCTTGTAGTACAGGCCTGCCGTCAGCTGAGCTTTCTCCTTCAGAACCTTCTGGATCTTGGCCTTGACAGGTTCCTTCTCTTTCCGAGCCTCCTCCATTGCCTGGTTCACAGTCCCTTCAAACCCATTCACGATCTTCCCCATCTCCAGGATCCTCTCCTGCAGCTCTGCGCACCTGCCCGACAGCACCTCGTTCTCCTGCATGGCCTCCACCGCTGTGTCCAGCGGTTCCACTTTCAGGAGTTTATTCATAAGAAATAATTAGACAAAGGTATGAACACTGTGTGGATAACAGCATTGTTCATACTTATGAAAACCTTGAAATAAACTTATACGTCTAATAGATATCAAATAAATCATGATGTATGTATATTACATATACTATAACATCATCAAAAATACAATGTGGTTCTGTATTATTGACATGGAATGACTTTCACAGTATATTAAAAATTTTCAGAAAGTATATGCTTATATGTGTATAAACACTTATATTTACATTGAAAAAAAGCCTGGAGGGATATACCTGGACTGTTAACAATGATTAAAACTAGGGAGGTAGGGTTTGGGGTGATTTTAATTTTCTTGTCTGCGATTTCTCATTTGTTTTCTACAATGAATATGTATTACTTGCCTACTCTAAAAAACAATTGAAAGAAAAAAAAAATTGGTAGGAGAGGGGGATTTTTCACTCTGAGAGAGGATTTATTCAAGCTTTCTTCCCACAGAGAAGGGCCCAAGTTAAGTTTGTGTTTACAGAGCCCCTCCCAATGTTGGAAGGGGAAAAAAAAAACCTTCGCAAATGTCAAAATCCTGTTTCTGGATCTCTTTTGCTTCGAGGGCCCTCTGATGCCAAGCCCTCCTCCTTGCTCATAGCCTGACCGGCGTCCTCTTCGGGGGCCGGATGCCCTTGCAGCCAGCAGCACTGGAGGGGGGGCAGCAGGGGTGCCTCTGGCCAGACGGTAGGTGCCCTTGCCTCTGGGCTAGAGACTCTGGGTTCTAATGGCAAGTGACAGAGACCACCCAAGGCCAGCATTGGTATTTTAAAAGACTTGGGGACTGGAGGTGGAGGAGAAATCACTTATCTAAAAGAAGAAACCCTAGACTACCAGTCACTGGAAGGTTCTTGCTGGACCCAGGCCCTCTTGGTCTGGAGGAAAACCAGGAAGTGCATTAGTGCCCCATTTTCAGAATTTCTCCAAGCACATCAGCATGGGCCCATCGAGGGTCTGAGGCGGGGTGTGGGGGCTTTCTCGCTGCCTTTTCCATGATAAATGCTTCTACTTTCTGGGTGGCGTGGGGTTTTATTCCCCCACTGTGGGCTTGACAAGGGCGCTCTGGCAGGTCCTGACCACAGGCCTCCGAGAAGTCCCTTCTGTATCTGTTCTTCCATCTGCTGGAAGGCCATGGTGACCTCTGGGACTACTTCCCACTCTTGTCTGGATTTTTCTTTGTTGGATCCAGCTGGTCTCATCCCCGGGGCAGGATGGGTGTGGGAGGAGGACCAAGACAGTTGGGATTCTTGAGCTGGTGGGTTGCTGGCCTGGAGGAGAGCCCAGCTCCTCAGCCATCCCTGCCACAGCCTCCCCGCACCGCCTAGTTCTTGGTTGGAATGGAAGATTTAGTTCTGACTTGGTTTGGAATCAGTGTGCTAATTGCTTACTTCTCAGCAACTGGACCTCATTGGAGCCAGACTTAATCTTTATTCATCACCCACTGGCTATGTGATCCAGGCAGATCATTTAACCTGTCTGAGCCTCTGTTTCCTCATCTGTAAAATTTCAGCATAATTGGGGGTGGAGGTTGGAGGGGGAAGATGGGTAGGTTGAAGACTTACTTCCCTAACATAGGGAAGTGCTTCGAATAATATCTCACACACTGTAATAATATTATTACTGCTGTGACAACTGACATTGACTGAAAAATACTGTATGTCAGGCAGTTTTCTAAATACTTTGCATATAAAAATTTTCTTAATCCTCACAGTGGCCTCTGGAGTAGTTACTAACTAATCCCACTTACAGATGAGAAAAATGGAACCATGGAGAAATTGAATAACTTGCCCAAGTTAGTATATGAATTAGTGAAATAACCAGGCTGTGACCAAGAAGTTTTTTTTTTTCTTTTCTTTTTAAAATTATGGTAAAATACACATAACATGGGGGAAGGCAATGGCACCCCAGTACTCTTGCCTGGAAAATCCAATGGACGGAGGAGCCTGGTGGGCTGCAGTCCATGGGGTCGCTAACAGTCGGACAGACTGAGCGACTTCCCTTTCACTTTTCACTTTCATGCATTGGAGAAGGAAATGGCAGCCCACTCCAGTGTTCTTGCCTGGAGAATCCCAGGGACGGGGGAGCCTGGTGGGCTGCCGTCTATGGGGTCACACAGAGTCGGACACGACTGAAGTGACTTAGCAGCAGCAGCAGCAGTAGCAACACATAACATGGCCTTCTTAGGTAGCAGGAGACCTGGCTTCGATATCTGGGTCAGGAAGATCCCCTAGAGAAGGAAATGGCAACCCACTCCAGGATTCTTGCCTGGGAAATCCCACGGACAGAGAGAGGAGCCTGGTAGTCTATAGTCCGTGGGGTCGTAAAGACTAAACCACACATAACATAAAATTTACCATCTTAACCACGTTCAAGTGCACAGTTCAGTGGTGTTAAGTAAATTCACATTGCTGGGCCAGAGCCCTTTTTCATCTGGTAGAACTGAAGTTCTATATCCGCTAAACAGCTACTCCCTGTTACCCCTCCCCCACCCCAGACCCTGAAACCGCTGTTCTACTTTCTCTCCCTATAAGTAGAACCATGCAGTATTTGTCTGTTTGCGACTGGCTTATTTTACTTTGCATAATGTTCTCAAAAGTTACCTATGTTGTGGTATGTGTCAGAATTTCCTTTCTAAGAGTGAATGATCTTTCATTATGTATATATATATACACCAGATTTTCTTACCCATTCATCTGTCCCTAGACATCTGGCTGTTGTAAATAATGCTCTTATGAACATAGATCTATCTGTTTGAGTTCCTACTTTCAGTTCTTTTGGGCATATAGGCAGGGGTGGAATTACTCGGTCTTATGGTAAATCTATTTCTAATTTCTTGAGGAACAGCCATACTATTTTCCATTTTGGCTATACAATTTTATGTTCCCACCACAAGAATTCCTATCTCTCCACATTCTCCCCAACACATGTTTTGTTCATAGTAGCCATCCTAGTGGGTATGAGGTGGTATCTCATTGTGTGTGTATATGTTTTTAAAGATTTTTAGATGCAGACCATTGTTAAAGTCTTTACCGGATTTGTTACAGTATAGCTTCTGTTTTATGCTTTGCTTTTTCGCCCTGAAGCATGTGGGATCTTAGCTCCCCAATCAGGTACTGGACTCGCACCCCTGCATTGGAAGGAGAAGTCTTAACCACTGGACTGCCAGGAAAGAAAGTCCTTCATTGTGGTTTTGATGTATGCTTCCCTCCTGATTAGTGATGTGAGCTTCTTTTCATGTTCTCCTTGGCCATTTGTGTATCTTTGGAGAAATGTCTGTTCAAGCTCTTTGCCCATTTTTTAATCCGGTAGTTCGTTTTTTTGTTGTTCAGTTATAGGAATTTTTAATATATTTTGGGTATTAGCCCTTTATCAGATATATGAGTGACAGATGTTTGCTTCCATTCTCTGGGTTGCCTTTTCACTCTGTCGAGTCTGTCCTTTGATGCACGGAAGTTTTAAGTTTGGTGTAGTTCAATTTATTTGTTTTTTACTTTTGTTGCCTTTGCTTTTGGTGCCATAGCAAAACAAGGAATACTTTTGGGTGATCTATAGTTGAGGAAAGATGAGGGAATAAGCAAATTCTGTTCATTTTGTTTGGAAAAGTAAGACATGAAGACAGGAGCCAGCACCCTTTGTGGTGTTGAGTAGTGTAGAGAGACAAAAAAAAAAAAAAGATAAGCTATAGCTAAGCAAAGGCAGTTTGGAATTGGATCTCAGCCCAACATGAAGAGAAAAAGAGCCTAAGAATACTGTATTAGCAGACAATGTTTGAAGCAGAAAAAAGTCCTAAAGGGCCAAGAGCCAGAAAGTCCAAGTAAGAATAAAAAATTAGGAGAAGATGGGGAAATGATGGGCCTTTGACAGTCTAAAGGGGGGAAAAGGTGGTGTGCATTAGAGAAGGATTATTGGGTTGAAATTTGAGCAGGGAAGTTAAAAAATTCTTCTGGCTGGGCAAAAAGGGAGATTCTACTGCCGGGGAAAATGGATTTTGCAACAATAGGGGAGAAAAAGCAGGACACAGAGGAAGTGAGGCTGCTAATTACGAGAGGGAGGGCTTTTCAGAGACTCAAGGAAATGACTGCAGAGCTAAATTCTTAGTCCCTTTCAGCCTTCCCTGTCAGGGGTTCCAGCAACAATAAGTCGAGCACAGCCAGAGCAGGCGAGGAAACAGGAGACACGACAGCCCTGAAGAGCGTGCGGAGAAATATCTGAAGCCCATGCACGCCCTTTGGTTTCTATTATTTATGTTAAAAATGGCGAGCACTGTACTGTGGCAGGAAGAACCCTGGCCACGATTGCGGCTGCACACCCCTGAAAGGCGGGAGAAGTCTTCAGTGTCTGAGGCAAACAGACCTCAAACAGCAGCGGCCTGGCCGGAAGACAGTGCCACATGCCAGGGGAGAGTTCACCTGGAAAGAGCACTGTGCTGGGAGTCCAGAGGCCTGGTGCCTCCCAGCTTGGCCATAAATTCACTCTCCTTCAGTGATTCCTCGCCTCTTCTTCTAGAAAACAAAGGCCACAGCTAGTTGATCTTCATTTCAGAGAGGCAAAGAGTCTTATTCAAATGACCTGAAGTCGATGGGGATTATGTTAAGGACGTACGTGGACAAGAATTCCGAAGAAGCAGACCGGGTGGGCCAGCGGCTGAGCAGACGCCATAGGAAAGCTGGAGGGAGGACCCATCAGGGTGCTCGGAACCTCAGGCAGCAGGAGAGGCCTCAGTGGTAGAAGTTTCTGGACTGTTCGCCTGGCATTCTGCCACTAACGTGACTCTGTTCTGTTCTGCTACTGGATGGCTTCCTGCCCCTCCTCTCTGGATCTTTTCTCTCTGTCTTTGCTCCTGCTTGAAGTAAGGATTGTTCTGTGAACTCTGATCCTGAGCCCAAGACTTGTTCTTAAAGGATAATGAAGATGATAATAGCAGCTAACATTTATCAAGTGCCTACTATGTGTCAGGCGCTGTTACAAGCACAAGATAGGTCTTAAATTACTTTATAGTCTTAGCAGTCTTGTGGGGGCAAGAACCATCATTATCCCCAGCTGGAAAAAGTTGAGGCCCTGGAAAGTGATTTGCTGTGGTCACACAACTAGTAAGAGTCATAACCAGCATTCAGATCCAGGCTGTGAACTCCAGAGCATGTGCTCTGCACACCACCCACTGCTCCCAGCAAGGAATGGGAGGAGTGAGCTGCCAGAGTTCTTCGATTCCGGTTTCCCTCAATGATCACCCAAGCAGCAGTCATCTGTCTGTTCACATCAAGCTGTTTAGGACATTTTGGGGGGTGTTTTTCAGTCCGTACCAGCTCTGAGAGTTAGTACTGAGTTTACTGTATGTAACATCTTGATGGACTCAGGCATTTGCCATTATGGATTGCTTGACATGGGACGGTCAGGGAGGCAGGCCGACAAGAGAAGAGATTGAGGAGCTGGTTCACTACGAAGTCGTGGCACAGACAAGGGCATTCAAGCCTGGTAACAGGGATTACAAACATCTCAGCCCTACTCGGATGTCTAGGCAAAGATGTGGGACTAGAGTTCAGGGTGGGGGTGATCACAGTGGACATTAGGCCATGAGAATGAATGAACTTTCCTGGAGAGAGTGTACAACATGGTGAGTCTGACTATATTTATCAGATTCTTTCTCTGTGAGTCTAAATACCAGATGAATCCCAACAATAGATTTTTTTTTTAATTTGCCTTTTTTTTCTTCTATTTTTGTGATAATTTCAGACTAGTTTTGTTGAAATGGACTTCCCATGTGCTTAGGCTATCCACTAAGACATGTCTCAACTGCCTGCCTCTTCATACCTAACTGCTCAGGCCATGCATTACAGTCAGGTTGGTGGTGATTGCAAGGGCAGTTAGAAATTAAGCGCTTGTTGGCAATCAGCTAGGTGCAGTGCTTTTAGTCAGGTATGTATTTTGGTGGGAAACAACGGCTTAAGTTCTTCAACTGAAATTGTGCAATTATCGTCTGTACACGCCAATCCTTAATCCATGAAGTAAAAGGACAAACCAGAAGGATGTGTTTCAACAGTACTGGGGCCAGTCAAGTCTTTTCTGATTATGTTCTTTTGGAGTTTAACTGTCTAAGCTCTAGAATATGGAAATGGGTCATTCCTGGAACATTCTGGATTGTGTAGTTCAAGATCTTTTAATAGAATTCAAAGCCTTAGTAGATGGCTGTGCCAGCCAGATGCTGCTGCTTTAATTTCACTTCTCCCTGCATTTGGAGAGCAAGTGTCCCAGTCAGGTAAGGGCTTCCATTCAAAGCCATCATCCTCTGTGTATGATTTGAAATGTTCGGGAGTACGCTTGCTTCCATTTAGGATTCTTACACTTTTTTTTTTCTAACTTAAAAATTGTTCTGTGTTTACATTTCTATCCGTAGATCTACTCATGTGATCACTATAGTTTTTAATAACTTCATGGAATCCTGTTGGGTTGCTATACTGAATTTACTTAACCTGTTCTTGTGACTAGACGTTTAAACCGGTTTGATTTTGCTTCTTAGTAATATGCTGTTAGAAACTTTGTTCACATTGCTTACTTTCTTCCTTTCTGTCTCTCTTTTCCTTTTGAGTATTCCCTTGGGAATATAGCCCAAAGAAGAATTAAGGATCAGAGGTTTTATAGCTCTTGTTCCATGGCAACAGGCAGGCTGCAGAAACGCTGGAGCACTCACAGTGCTCCCAGTGATGGCTGAGCATGCTTGCTCTCGACATCTCTGCCAGTATTGTTCTGTCATTGTTTCTTGTGCTGTTTGTTAGTAGGTATACAGTTATTTTGATTCATGTTTCTTAAGTTATTACTGAGGTGGAACATTTTCTCCGTGTTGGTTTATTGGGTATATTTCCAGGGAGCATAATGTGTATATAAGAGGCTGGCACAGGGTACCACTTTTTAATGTTCCTTCTCTCTTTTCCCTTTCCCTCATTAGCCATTTGTCAAATAGGGTGTCATTACTGATGACAGTATGTTTTTATCATAATATAAGAGTTCATTCCTATTTTGGATCATAAATATCTGTTCTATCATAATTTAAAACTTTCTTTTGCTCCTTTTATATTTGTTTTGTTGGTTTTTATTAAGGAGACTTTTTATTTTTTTTAATGGAAGTATAGTTGATTTACAGTGTTGTGTTCATTACTGCTATGCAGTGAAATGATTCACTTAAACGTATATATTCTTTTGTAAAATATTATTTCTATTATGGTTTGTCATAGAATATTGAATATAGTTCTCTGTGCTTTACCGTAGGACCTGGTTGTTTATCCATTCTATGTATAAAAGCTGACATCTGCTAACCCCATCCTTCTGCTTCATCCCTCCCCAGCCTTCCCCCGCTTGGCAGCCTCCAGCTTGTTCTCCGCGTCTGTGATTCTGCTTCTGTGTCACGGAGAGGTTCATTTGCGTCATATTTTAGATTCCACATGTGAGGATGTCACTTGGTATTTCTCTTTCTCTTCTTGCCCTACTTCACATAGTATGCCCGTGTCTGGTTGCATCCGTGTTGCGGCAGATGGCATTCTTCGCTTTTCCGTGGCTGAGCAGTATTCCATTGTGTCTGTGTGCCGTGCCTTCTTTATCCATCCTTCTCTTGGTGGACATTTAGCTTGTTTCCATGTCTTGGCTACTGTGAATAGTGCTACTGTGAATAGTGCTAGGGGTGCATGTATCTTTCTGAACTATACTTCTGTCTGGATATACACCCAGATGTGGGACTAGTGGATCATATAGTAATTCTATCTTTAGTTCTCAGAGGAAACTCCATACTCTTTTTCCACGGCGGCTGCCTCAACTCACATTCCCACCAACAGTGTAGGAGGATTCCTTTTCCTCCACATCCTCTCCAGCATTTATTATTTATAGATTTGTTTTTAATGATGGCTTTTCTGACTGGTGTTAGAGGGCACCTCATTGTGGTTTTGATCTGCATTTCTCTGATTATTGGTGATGTTGAGCAACTTTTCATGTGCTTCTTGCCCATTTGTATGTCTTCTTTGGAGAAATATCGATTTAGGTCTTTTGCCCATATTTGGATATGGTTGTTTGCTTTGGTGGTTGTTGTTGAGTTCTATGAGCTGTTTGTATATTTTGAAAATTAAGCTCTTCTCAGTCACATCATTTGCAAATATTTTCTCCCATTCTGTAGGCTATCTTTTCATTTTTTATGGTTTCCTTTGCTGTGAATAAGCTTGTATGTTTGATTAGACCCCATTTGTTTATTTCTGTTCTTATTTCTATTGCCTTGGGAGACTGAGAAAATGTTGATATGATTTATGTCAGAGAATGTTTTGCTCATGTTCTCTTCTACTAGTTTTATGGTGTCATGTCTAATGTTAAATATTTAAGCCATTTTGAGTTTATTTTTGTGTATGTTGAGATGATCCAACTTTCTTAATACCACTTACTGAAGAGACTGTCTTCTCCCCATTGTATGTCTGTGCCTGCTTTTTTGAAGATTAATTAACCATAGGCATGTGAGTTTATTTCTGGGCTCTCTGTTCTGTCCCATTAATCCATATGTCTGCTTTTGTGCCAGTACCACACTGTTTTGATTACTGTAGTATCAAAATTGTAGCTAAAATACTAGTTTTGCAGTATTGTATGAAGTCTTGGGAGAGTTATGCCTCTTGCTTTATTTTTGGGGGAGATTGTTTTGTCGATTCCGGGTCTTTTATTATTCCATACGGATTTCAGGATTATTTGTTCTAGTTCTGTGAAGAATATCATGGGTAATATTACAAGAATTGCATTAAATCTGTGGATTATTTTGGGTAGTGTGTCCATTTTAACAGTGTTAATTCTTCAGTCCAAGAGCATGAAATACCTTTCCATTTCTTTGAATCTTCTTCAATTTCCTTTATTAGTGTTTTACAGTTCTCAGAGTCNTAATATTACAAGAATTGCATTAAATCTGTGGATTATTTTGGGTAGTGTGTCCATTTTAACAGTGTTAATTCTTCAGTCCAAGAGCATGAAATACCTTTCCATTTCTTTGAATCTTCTTCAATTTCCTTTATTAGTGTTTTACAGTTCTCAGAGTCAAAATCTTTCACCTTCTTGGTCAGCTGTATTCCTAAGTATTTTATTTTGGGGAGTACAGTTTTACGGGGTATTGGCTTTTTTACATTTCCTTTCTGCTACTTCATTGTTGGTGTAAAGGAATGCAACTGATTTTTGTATCTTAACCCTGTATTCTGCTGCCTTACTGAATTCATTTCTCAGTTCCAGTAGTTTTTGTTTGGAGTCTTTCAGCTCAGTTCAGTCGCTCAGTCATGTCCGACTCTTTGTGACCCCATGAATTTCAGCACGCCAGGCCTCTTCTGCTACTTCATTGTTGGTGTAAAGGAATGCAACTGATTTTTGTATCTTAACCCTGTATTCTGCTGCCTTACTGAATTCATTTCTCAGTTCCAGTAGTTTTTGTTTGGAGTCTTTCAGCTCAGTTCAGTCGCTCAGTCGTGTCCGACTCTTTGTGACCCCATGAATTTCAGCACGCCAGGCCTCCCTGTCCATCATCAACTCCCCGAGTTCACTCAGACTCACGTCCATCGAGTCGGTGATGCCATCCAGCCATCTCATCCTCTGTCGTCCCCTTCTCCTCCTGCCCCCAATCCCTCTCAGCATCAGAGTCTTTTCCAATGAGTCAACTCTTTGCATCAGGTGAAGTACTGGAGTTTCAGCTTTAGCATCATTCCTTCCAAAGAACACCCAGGACCGATCTCCTTTAGAATGGACTGGTTGGATCTCCTTGCAGTCCAAGGGACTCTCAAGAGTCTTCTCCAACACCACAGTTCAAAAGCATCAATTCTTCAGCACTCTGCTTTCTTTATAGTCCAACCCTCACATCCATACGTGACCACTGAAAAAGCCACAGCCTTGACTAGACGGACCTTTGTGTCTTTAGGGTTTTCTATATATAGTGTTTTCTCATCTGCATATAATGACAATTTTACATCTTCCCTTCCAATTTGGATACCTTGTATTTATTTCTTTTTTTAATCTGATTGCTGTGGCTAGGACTTCCAAAACTATGTTGAAAAAAAGAGATGAGTGGGCATCCTTTTCTTGTTCCAGATTTTAGTGGGAAGGCTTTCAGCTTTTTACCACTGAATGTGAGTTTGTCATAAATAACTATTATTATGTTAAAATATATTCCCTTTATGCCCACTTTGATAAGAGTTTCTATCATGAATGGATGTTGAATTTTGTCAAGTGTTTTTTTCCTGCATCTATCGAGATGTGCAATAGTTTTGTCTTTTGCTGATGTGGTGTGTCACGTGGATTGATTTGCATATTTTGAACCATCCTTGTGAACTTGGGATGAATCTCACTTGGTCATGGTGTATGATCTTTTTTTAATGTGTTGTTGGATTTGATTTGCTAATATTTTGTTGAGAATTTTAAAGGAGACTTTAAATAGATTTTAAAATATTTGAGTCTACCTTCTTCCTGTCTTATATTAATAATACTATTTAGTCAGTAGTCATGAAGTCATCTCTCTGCTATAACTGGGGTACATATACTTTTCGATTAAGTGCTCTCTGAGTTTAGTTAGTTCATTGACCAATTTGGAAAGTATTCTTACATTTGGTAAGTTAAGATTTAATCTACTTTTCTTCTTATTGATACCAGATTCTTCCACCAGCATTTATTAGATGGTGATTCTCTCATCCACTTGTGATTCTTAGTTTTTGTTTGTTTGCTTGCTTGCTGTATTCTAAGGACTTATAGGTGCTTAAATTCACCCCTAGAATCACTGTTTTATTGGAATCTTTATCCTGGCTTTGATCCAACAAAATTCAGCTTTGATGAAGATTACTTTATAATATATCCTTAAATTTGATTATTACATCCTCCTCCAATCTTCTTTGGTATTATTATGTATTTAGTTTTACTTATAAATTTTGCTAGTGATTTATCAGATAATAGAGCACTCTCGGAGAAGGCAGTAGCAACCCACTCCAGTACTCTTGCCTGAAAAATCCCATGGATGAAGGAGCCTGGTAGGCTGCAGTCCATGGGGTCGCTAAGAGTTGGGCACGACTGAGTGACTTCACTTTCACTTTTCACTTTCATGCATTGGAGAAGGAAATGGCAACCCACTCCAACTTTCTTACCTGGAGAATCCCAGGGACGGCGGAGCCTGGTGGGCTGCCATCTATGCGGTCACACAGAGTCGGACAAGACTGAAGCGACTTAGTAGCAGAGCACTCTAGCAGGAATTTAATTGTTCTTATGCTAATCTATTTTTGCTTTATAGACTAATGTTAGTGATATTACTCTAAATCAAGAGTAGTGGCTCTTACTTCAAGTATTTCTTTATTTTTAATTCCCATTATAGTTTGATATCAATAATTTCTACTTCTCCATGATATGTTATTCTCTAGATTCATCTAGATTCTCAAGTGTTTTTTTTTTGTTTGTTTTTTTCAGTATTGGGAATCGTATCATTTTTCATTGCCGTTTCTACCTTTATATCACTGGTATATATTTGGTTGTTTTTGCATTCTCTGTTTACACTATTGGACTTCCCTGGTGGCTCAGACATTATTATCTGCCTTTCCTGTATTTATTCTCTATTTCTTATTCATCTTGTCTTATAATCTTTTCTACTATGACTTCTAATAGAAATCCTGAGAGGAGAATCTTAGACCTCTGACTATGTTTGCAAAGTAAAGCCCTAGGGACTGCAGTATCCATTATGGTTAGCTGCTAGTCACTGATGGCTATATTTCAATTCAAATAAACTAAAAATTAAGTAAACTTAAAAATTTGGTTTCTCAGTCACATTAGCCACGTTTATGAGTACATATTGCCACATGTGACTAGTTGCTACTACACTGGACAGTGCAGGAATATTTCCATCGTTACAGAAAATGGACAGCTCTAATCGAGGCTCTCCACACTAAAAATAATATTGATATTCAGCTTTTAATCTATAATCATTTTTATCTTAAGGAAAATATCCCCTCTTCCTAAATCAAAGGTTTCTTATAAAGAGTTAGTGTTGAACATTAATGATGGCCCTCTCAGAATCCACCAAAATAATTCTTAGATTTAAAAATAGATTTTTCTTATCAAAGTGTTGAACAATCCTAATAAATTTTCCCACGCAGTGCAAGTTTTATCTTTCTAGAATAGCTCATATTATTCATTTTTGAAAATTTCCCCTGTCTATAGGATATTATTTGTGATTTACTAAACTATATTCTTCAGTAAGATAGTCGTATAATTCCAAGACACCTCCACCCCCCACAGTATTGTCCTCATTAGATGTTCATTCACGATATTATTGGCTTCCTAACTTGACTTTATGGTGTATAATGGTCGGATGGCATCACCGACTCGATGGACATGAGTTTAAGCAAGCTCCAGGAGTTGGTGATGGACAGGGAAGCCTGGCGTGCTGCAGTCCATGGGGTCAGGAAGAGTCGGACACAACTGATCGACTGAACTGATATTTTGAAACAGTTTATGTAACTGGTATGTGAAAATTTAGTGATGTTCTCCTGAGAATTCATTAGGGGCTTCTTTTAGAAATGTGTGGATGGAACAAAATTTTCCCAAACAGTTTCTCTGATATGAGTCTCTTCATGTTTATAATTTTTTATCCAATATAATTAGTTTTTAATCAAATATAATTGGGCTTCCCTGATAGCTCAGTTGGTAAAGAATCCACCTGCAATGCAAGAGACCCTGGTTCAATTCCTGGGTTGGGAAGATCCGCTGGAGAAGGGATAGGCTACTCACTCCAGTATTCTTGGGCTTCCCTTGTGGCTCAGCTGGTAAAGAATCCGCCTGCAATCCAGGAGACCTGGGTTTGGTCCCTAGGTTGGGAAGATCCCCTGGAGAAAAGAAAGGCCTACCACTCTAGTATTCTGGCCTGGAGAATTCCATGGACTGTATAGTCCATGGGGTCGCAAAGTCGGACACTACTGAGCCACTTTCACGTTCATAATTAGTTCATCAAACGCTGTTGAATGTAAACTTCTGGTAGAACACCAGGCAGCATGCTGGCTGACAAGATGAATGTGACATTGGGTGTCAAAAAGAATGAGGATTTTCACACCCCCTCTTTGCTGGATTCCTCAAGGCTTCCCTCTACCCCTCAACCCCTCCAACTGGACTCCCCAGCTTGAGTCCCCAGGTCTGTCTCCTCCTCTCCCCACCTCCATCCCTTGACCTCATTACCTCTGCCCATCTCTGAGTTTCTCATGCAGAGAATACCCTTTTCCTCTTCACCTTTCATTCACCCTGAGGATCCACCCAAAGTTTCTGTCTGGGATTTTCTCTGAGTGATTTCTCTCTGCTCTCATCTTAATGTATTCCTTGATCATGTCATTCTTTTTGGCAAATAACTATCCATAGCCTTGTCATATTACCTAATTATCTTTTGTGTCAATTATGTATGTCTAATATCCCTGTAGGGGTGGGAGTGGAGGGAGATTTCAGGTTTTCTATTTCTTTTGTTTAGCAAAGACAGTCCAGTACATAAAGCTGAGTATGTGGATGAAGTTAAGAGTTACTTATTGAATAAGGATTTTGATAAATGAAGGATTCTCATTTCATTACCAAGCAAAGCCAAAAAGATCTGTGGCCAAGGGCAGGTTTTATGTAACCTAGGAGGAGAAAAAGGCAAAGGAAATTCCATAAAGGACCAGACTCATCTTCCAAGTTTGTTAATTCAGCTGCTATTTCCCCTTCACTGATAGATGACTCTTGAGTACCTAGCATGTGCTGGGTGTGGGAGATACAGGGTTGAACAAAATCAGTATAGTCCCTGGCTTCATGGTGTTCACACCCAAGTAGGGGAGATTGGTATTAAACCAGTAAACCAATAAGTTGTTGGTTCCAGTTGTTGTTGTTCACACACTAAGTCACATCCAGCTCTTGGTGACCTCATGATCTACAGCATTCCAGGCTCTCTGTCCTCCACTAATTCTGGGAGTTTGATCAAATTCATGTCCACTGAGCTGTCTGACTGTCTCATCCTCTGCCACCTGCCTTCTCCTTTTGCCTTCAATCTTTCCCAACATCAGGGTCTTTTCCTGAGTTGGCTCTTTGCATCAGGTGGCTGAAGTATTGCAGCTTCCAATGAATATTCAGGGTTGATTTCCTTTAGGATTGACTGATTTGATCTTCTTGCAGTCCACAGGAATCTCAAATGTCTTCTCCAGCACCACAATTTGAAAGCTTCAGTTCTTTGGTGCTTAGCCTTCAAATACATAATTCCAAATTGTATTAAGTGCTATAAAGGCAAGAGAAGGATATTGACAATTAAAGTTAGCCTGGGTGGTTGTTTAGGGCCTCAGTCAGTTTAGGAAGTGACATTTAAGCTGAGTGCTGAAGGATGGGTCATTAGCCCAGTATAATCAAGTAAAGAAACCAGGCAGAGGCAACAGCTTGTGCAAAGGCCATGAAGTGTGAAAGTGCTTAGTGGGTCTGACAAACCATCAAAGTCCATCATGTCACTGAACATTAATTAAATGTTCAAAGAAAAAAGTGTTCCCTAAAATAACAGTTGTAATGTTAGAAAAACTTATTCATTAAAGATCTGTTGTGATATTTGGTGGATATTTTTCTTTAATTTTAGACATTAATTCTGAAATATATAGCTTCTTTTAAAAAATCTTACCATTATTTCAAAAGTCAAGAGGACCTGACTGATATTTGAACATCATGCCTGCCAATATGCCTACAAAGTCATTGATAAGTGTCCAAATGAACCCAAATTGTTGGTCATAATTTTGATCATGCCTTTATTTCTTCTTTCTTGGGAAAAAAAAAAAAGATGTTGTTTTGACTTTTGGCTGAACATATTGTGTTGTAGATTATCCTTCAATGAACTATTTAATATGTTTAAATTAGGTGCCACTTAAAATTTTATTTTATTATACCATCAATAGCCAATTTAAAAGAGCCAAGTATTTCTAGTTAAAAAAAAAAAAAAAAAAAGGCCGGTGTATGACTGGAGCTTGATGAATAAAGGGGAAATTTCCCATGGTTGAGGCAGATTCAGATTCAAAAGTACTTGGATTTTAAGCTATCTGACATACATTTTAGAGATTTTTTTTTTCAAGCCAATGTATGTGCCTAGTACTGTCCAAGTAGTATTACCATGTATAATCTTATTTAATACTGAGAACATCTGTATTACATGGGTACTTTATTGTGCCCATTTTCCAGTTGATGAAACCAAGGCCTAGAGATGTTAAGCAGTTAGCCTGGGGTCACACAGAATATTGGTGAAAGAGTCTATATATAAACAGGTTGCCTTGAGCCTCCAGAGCCTAAACCTAAGGTCTGACCACTGGGTCAGAGACTTGCCACAAGGTCGCTTGACCACTGTGTGGCTGATGGAGCCAGGCAGTGAAGGAGCAGGCAGATAAATTAGGAGACTCTTTCAATGGTCCAGGTGAGAAGTCAAAGCTTGGACCAGGGGCTGCTGTGTAACTGAGAAGAAATTGGTATTTGGGGGTCAGGGCAAAAGGTTAGAAAAAGAAATATGATATAAGGGAATAAATATGCTTTACTTAGACTCTTTTTTTTTAATCTTTGAATTCTTATTTTAAAGAATTTAGAATTTAGGGGGGGAAAAAAATAACCAGCAAAAGCATAGCAAGAAAATAAAATTAGGATCAGAAATGAAGTATGAATCAAACTAAAAATTGATAAGTAGAAAAAAAAAGTGAAAAATGATTATTATTGAGTCATTTGTATGGAATATTATTTATAACTCCTGGTTAAATTAGCTAACCAAGCTGAAGCAGATAAGTTGAGTGAGATAATGAAATTAGTCAACAATTTATTGTTATGAGATGTGAGAGGAGATATATTGCCCTCCGTGGGGCCCGTTCTTTTTCTTTTTTTCCCCTTTTCTTTCCCTGTCTGTCAAAGTCTGACAAGTCTGCATTATCTTGTTTAAATCCCTTCCTAAAATAGAAAAATCAAACCATCAATGTGTACACATGGTTATTTTAGCCCAAATCAACAATTACCAGCAGTAGAGATGGCCTTGCCTCTGTGCAAGCAAAGGTTATATTATATTCAACCTTTTCTGTTGAAGGGAGCCAGAGATGGGTTTCATCTGCTTTAGAAATGCTTTCTACCCCAACAGACGTATTTTTAAAAAGCAAGTTTTATACATTTATCATATGGATTATCAAGTGCAATGAACAGATTAGAAGGAAGCGTCTGTGGGTGAATTTAGGTTATGTGTTCAGGAACAAAGGTCAAATATAGCTGCTGTGCTCCTCACTCTTATTCTCTTGAGAAAAGGTGAATGCACAAAGATGAGAAGTAAATTACCATCAGGCTTGCCAGCTGAGATGTGAGGAAACCTGTTTTCGGTTTCCAGGGAGCAGGACTGTGTCTGTCTAGGTGTGTGCCCAGAAACTCCTGTAGTGCGAGGGCAAGAGAGGGGGGAGGAGACCCCGGGAGTGACTGCCGAGGCCCATTTCATGTAAATGAGAGATTAACTCTTTACTCGGTCACCTGAGTCTGCTCCAGGACTCCCTCCTCCTGGGGGAAGTCTTCACACTTGGGATTGGGCTTGCCACCAGCCTATGGGACCCTCCTTAGAGAGCTGCAGCCCTCTTCCATGGTTCCAGTTGCTCTCTATAAGAGGAATAGGAAACTTGCAGAACAGTGGGTGGAAAATGAGCAGAGAAGGGCAGTAAAGGAGTCTCAAGCCCTGTGCATTAGACACGAAAGGGAGGAAGGAAGGAAGGTTAGGGAAACTGAGAGAAGAAAAGAAGCAGCAGAAAGGATGGACAACTAGATGCTAACCCTAGGCCGTTCCGTCAGTCATTTGCACACTCATGTATGCATTAGACATTACTCAGCCAGGACAGAGTGGGCTCCTGAGATGGCCAAGGTACCATAACCTTTAGGTATCTTCTCTGGATGGTCTGCCACAAGTTCACAGACACTGGTGTGTCTAGATGTTATATTCAAATCCTTGGCATAGCTTCTGGCACATATTTGGTACTTAGCAAACCCTGACAGTCATCACATCACCAGCATCGTCATCATTACAAAGCTGTGAGATCCTTGAGGACAGACAGGTTGTTCTTACATCTTGAAACTCCTGGGTTGACAAAGTGTCTAATGCAGAGATCAGACTCCATGAACCTTACATCAAACTATCGACCAACTGAATGGAGACATTCTTGAGCACCTAACTCCATGCTGGCACCTTTCAAAGGCATGGAGAAAGCTTCTGAGACTGACCTTTGTCCTAAAACAAGATGGGGCATAAATTTAAAACGTTTTAAATTGAGAAGTCAGTATAGGGGTTGCATTTGCTAAGTGCCAAGTGAATAGAAACAGAAGGAGCTTCAGGAATTTGGAGGAGGAGCAAATTCTGTCAGTTGGTAGGGAGTGGGTGATATGTATTAATCCAGAATCTAATCAGGTTCAGAGTTTTGAAAGAAGCGCACTGATAAATATTTAACAATCAGCTCTCTGGGAAAAAAGTGTATGTCTGAATGCGTGTGCACGTGTGTTAGTTGCTCAGTCATGTCCTACTCTTTGCCCCCCCGGTGAACCATAGTCCACCAGGCTCCTCTTCCATGAAGTTCTCCAGGCAAGAATACTGGCTTGGGTAGCCATTCCCTTCTCCAGGGGATCTTCTTGATGCAGGAATCGAACCCAGGTCTTCTGCATTGCAGGCAGATTCTTTACCATTTAAGTCTTACTGATAGGAAGGATCTACAGTGCACAATTCACAAGTAATAATACAATGTCTAATACTCTTTCTTGTAAATTTCACACTCCAGTTGATTCTCACTGAATTTTTTTTTTTTGTGCTATTTTTGTGTTGTGTTATCCGTAGCTAGCCTGTGATTGCAGTTCAGCCATGGTTTAACTAATGGAATTTCATCCCAATCCACCCACTCTTTCCCAATGCATTTGCTGTCATGGAATTTGATACGTGATTTGCTAAACTACTTTTTTACCCTTGTGCAATAGTTCAACCTATGGTTTTTCAGCTTAACGATGGTGTGAATGCTATATACATTCAGTAGAAAGTGTTCTTCAACTTTTAAATTTTGGTCTTTTTCTGGGCTGGTGATGAGCTACCGGTTTGATACTGTCTCATGATGCTGGGCGGTGGCAACAGCCACAGCTCACAGTCAGGCATCCATGGATGAACAACCCATACTCCACTCTGTGCTCATATAACCAGTCTGTTTTTCATTTTCAGTATAGCATTCAATCAGTTACATGAGACATCCCACACTTTGTTATAAAATAGGCTCTGTGTTAGATGAGTATGCTCAACTGTAGGTTTATGTATGTGTTCTGAGCATGTTTAAGGTAGGCTCAGCCAAGCCATGATGTTTGACAGGTTAGATGTATTGAATGTATTTTCGACTTTTGCTATTTCCCCTGGTGGCTCAGATGGTAAAGAATCTGCCTACACTGCAGGAGACCCAGGTTTGATCGCTGGGTCAGGAAGACCTCCTGGAGAAGGGAATGGCAACCCACTCCAGTATTCTTGCCTGGAGAGTTCCATGGACAGAGGAGCCTGGCGGGCTACAGTCCATGGGGTCGCAAAGAGTCAGACACGACTGAGTGACTAACCCTTTCACTTTCTCATTCAGACTTACTGATGGGTTTGTGTGCTTTGTCGCTCAGTCATGTCTGACTCTCTGCATCCCCATGGACTATAGCCCACCAGGCTCCTCCGTTCATGGAATTTTCCGGGCAAGAATATTGGAGTGGGATGCCATTTCCTACTCCAGGGGATCTTCCCGCGTCAGAGGTCAAACCCACGTCTCTTGTATCTCCTGCATTGTCAGGCAGGTTCTTGACCGCTAGTGCCACTTGGGAAGCCCCAACAATGAATTTATCGGAATGTAACTTCATCACAAGTCAGGGATGATCTTTGTTATGTTCACTAAACTGAAACTTCTTTCAGCTTCAGCATTACATTTGTCAGAGCTTACTCATTCACCACCAACCTCAACACCTTGCTTGCCGAATCAAATAATCGTTTTCAAATACTGGGAGGGTATTTTTCTTTTTTTATACCATTCACAATCTAATGACTACAGACATGACTCACATCTGCATTATTGACATTTCTTCCGTTACTTTCTTAACTGTAAATAATCAACAGAACAAGAAACCAAGCTCTGACCTGCAGTATTTTCTATTTACATACTTGTAGCATGCTTTCCTGGTGGCTCAGTAGTAAAGAATCCACCTGCTGATGCAGGAAATGATGGTTTGATCTCTGCCAATGCAGGAGATTTAGGTTGGGAAGATCCACTGGAGAAGGAAATGGCAACCCACTCCAGTATCCTTGCCTGGGAAATCCCATGGACAGAGGCGCCTGGTGGGCTACAGTCAATGGGGTCGCCAGACAGCCAGACATGACTTAGTGATGACTTCAACAACAGTGTATAAATACCACCCCATCGTGGCCAATTTTGTGGTATCTTTGAATGTGGACTTGGGAAGAGAAATGTTATACAGAACATCATTATACAGCATTTCTACCATATAGATCCCATGAATGCAAATAATCCCAAAAGCATAGATAGCAGAACAAATGATGAATGTTGAGTATTTATTGCCCTTGTTTTCCAGTATCATTAATTATAAATGTATGATTTCAATTTAATAATGGCTGTTTTTAACAACCAGTCCCATGAATGAAAAACGTAATACCAGAGAGCTGGTCAGAGCAGGCTCTAACACCCCGACAGCCCCCACTCCTAATGAGGGGGGAGGTCTCCTCTCTGGGGAGGAACTCTGTATACCTTCTCGCCCTCCCCACTCCCAGACATACAGGGTGTAGTTGCTCATGCTGCCCCAGCAGGAAAACTCACATAGAGGCTCATTTCTTTCTGGAATCTGATACCAGGCATTCTCTGGGGGGGTTGACATGGATCTTCCCAGGTCCATTACTCACCCTCATCCTGACGTTTAGTGCAGTTCCTAACAACTCTACAGTTCACACTTACTTCCATGTCTCTTTCTTTAAACATGAGAAAGAAGGATCTCAGAGGATGGTCATAAGCGGAGCACTGGGGCCAGCTGTCAAGTCGGTTGCCTGCAGTGTTCTTCACAGCCCCCTCCCGCCCAGCCTCCTGAAAGAGACCCACACCTGCCTGACGGGTTAGAAAGGTTCTCAACCTTTTTTTTTTCTACCACAAGAACAAAAAGACATGATTCCTAATATAAAAAACACATTTTTATCAGGAAGGCATATTTTTACTGAAAATTTTGACCCAAACAAGCTCTGCTGGCTCCACCCTCAGCTATATTTTCCTTTCTTAAGCAATATTTCTTTCACACAGATGGGAAAGAACACGACTGAGAGGGAGGCTGGAGTAACCTGCCTGCTGACACGTAGCACTTCATTTTGTGTTGGCTGGTGAATAGCTGACCCCCCATTTCCACCAGCACCTCCCGCCCTGCTTGGGCAAGCTTGCCTCGCCCAGGCTGTGCCGGACTCTCCCACAGTCTGACCCCAGCAGGTACCTCCACACCTGCTCCCACCCTGCCTGGACAGTGCCCGGATGTTGCCCATTCACCATCACCGTGGCCTGCATCCTCTCAGTTACAAAGTTTGAGCCGCAGAATACCCTGTGTGCTCTGGATCAAAGCCAAAAGGCTCAGGCCTTGTGGCTGTGCAACCCCTCTTGGTTTTGATAAAGAACACCTCTCAGCAGCTTAGAACCAGAAAAGGGTTTTCAGAATCCAAGCCCCTTCTCTGATGTGTCTGTCCTGCCTTTCCCATCCTTGGCGGGTTCCTAGGTAGCTTCACTCCTTTATCCCCACATCCTATTTCCTTTAAAACCCAATGAGCTCTCACCTGTCCAACAGCCCCACCCTCACCTCCATCCCAACCCCCATCCATGCTTGAGCCTTACCATCTACTATTAGACCTTCTACATGCAGACCTTCTGCCCGACTAGCTGGGCCTTAGCTTATGTCCAGATGACCCTGAGGCTGATGCCACCTGGATCCTCACGTCAATCTCCATCAACTTCCCTGCCTCTTATTATTCTCCTTGTGCCATCAACACTTAGTCACAGCGCCTCACTTACCTTTGGAGACTTTTTCCTTGTCTTCTGCTGAGTGCAAACTAGTGTGTGTGTGAGCACTAGTCCAAACCCAGTAGTTTTTGGAAATTCCCAACTTTCCCTGTTTTGACTACAACTCTGATCTTCATAGAGATAAGGGTCCTAGGTAACACTGGCATCTCCTGTCCATTTGACCAAAACCAAGAGATGGAATCTACTTCTCCAAAGGGAAAGGAGCTGTAATGTGATTGATGTCCAGTCATAGAGTTAAAGTAAAACTGTTTCTTCAATTAACGTGAAAATTTTCCTGTTGTTTAGTTGCTAAGTCGTGTCTGACTCTCTTGTGACCCCCATGGACTGTAGCCCACCAGGTTCCTCTGTCCTTTGGATTTTCCAGGCAAGAATACTGAAGTAGGTTGCCATTTCCTTCTCCAGTGGATCTTCCTAGCCCAGGGGTCGAACCCACATCTCCTGCATTTGGCGGGTGGAGTCTTTATCACTGAGCCTCCAAGGAAGCCCAGATAGCTCCTACTATGCTTTGAATTGTGAAATTGCTACTACAATTGAGGAATGATTAAGTCGTCATTTTGTTCCCCCCTCATTTTCTTTCTTGCCTGTTGCTTGAAAAAACATTGCTCACAGATGTTTAAGAACATATATTAAAAGTGAATTCCAGTGAAAGGCCTGTTAATTACATTATTCAGCCTGGTTCAGTAACTCTCTTTAAAAATAACATGCGTGTTTAGGACAGGAGTGTTTTCCAGTTGTCATTTCATGAGATAAATGTGTTGGGAAATGAAGAGAGTATAAATAGATGTGAAAGTCACTTTATCTAATTGAAGATGAATGCTGAGCTTTGGGAGCTGTAGCAGAATTGAGTCCTGGTTCAAACTTGCCTCGAAAGAGATTTATGGTCATGGGATATGAAGCTTCATTTCCCAGGGGCTCTCCTGGTGACCATTAACTCTTCAACTCAATATTCTGTCTTTTTATCCGAGAGAGGCAGCTCGCAAGGTGGATGGGGGGAGAAGAAGGATGCAGGTCAACAAAACTAAATGACAGCAGCAGCAAAGCCAGTGCTCCATGCTGTGGAATTTAAAGTGCTTTGACAAACTAAGAGCCACATTCTGTCATGACCGCATAATGCCAAGTGGCCTTCCCTTGGGCTTTGATGTCTTCTCTTTCTGTTTATGTCATCGAGATTTTCCAGAATGCTTTTAAAAGGGAGAATTAGGAGTAGCTCTAGCACTGTTGGTTTTAGACATTATTGTTGAAGCCTGGCAGAGCCATAGTATTTGAGCTCGTTTTCTGCCTTGACCTCAGAAAACCTTTTTCCAGAAAACTGACTACTTAGATCTAATCTGTGGTTACACACGAAGGAGATCTGGGCTAAAAATGAGGGTTCTATTGTGGCCGTTATACTGAAAGATGCTTTCCTGATGGAATACTGCAATACCACGTGGGTTAAAATATTAAAAGGTGTATTAAACTGAATTGTTTTAATGGTTCGAATACCCTTAGAGGTTGCCAGAGGGAGGCGGGTAGCTAGAGTTCTTAATGACGGACTGGAAGAATAAAATGCACTTGAACCTCGAGGTCGGATGCTGAATTCCTCCTGCAGGTGGAAACACTGCCCCTTACAGGGAAGGCCAAGTCTCATTTTTGTGATGACCTTACCCCCTAGAAACTTTCCAGGAATCCCTTATCATCAACTCCCCACCCAAAGGATGAAAAACACCATCTGACTTCCAATTTTCCCATCTCTTATTGGAGTTTGCAACTTTCTTGACTAACAGATGGCCAGAAAATGTGTAAGCCCAAATAAAAGCAAAGCACGCCTCACTGTGTCTTCACAAGTGTCAGTTTCTTTTTCAAATTAAAATTATGTAAATCATCCCTTGGCTGGAAGTAGGAGAATCAGATATGAAGGAAACAAACCTAGCATTCAAGTATATTTTAGTTTGGGTTGTGTGTTGGGCTTTTTTTTTTTTTTTTTTTGCCTTGCTTTGCCCCCCTCATCCCCCGCCCCCACCCG
>SJYX01000108.1:107146-121837 GCA_006410675.1 Oreotragus oreotragus
CGTATATCCTCTCCCCTTTGAACCTCCCTCCCATTTCCCTCCCCACCCACCCCTCTAGGTTGATACAGAGCCCCTCTTTGAGTTCCCTGAGACATACAGCAAATTCCCATTGGCTGTCTATTTTACATATAGTAATGTAGGAACTTGCCTTGTTTTTATGAACATGTATGTTTTTAAACTTAGTGTTCCTTTCCCCCACTGCACTGAAATCCTAAGGATGCGAGGATCTTACTGCTGTCCTGCTCCCCGAGTGGCCTCTGTATTCAGCTTGAGTTCTGGCAGTGGTGTGTGCTCCGAAAGTGATTAAGGGGCGAGGGAATGAAATGGCAGTGTGTTGGATGCCCATAGATGGACCTGCTGAGACCTCACTGTGGCTTGGCAGTCATGCCATGTTTTTTCTGCCCTGGAGCTTTCCTCTGATTCTTTCCCTCCACTGGACCTCAAAGCTGCCCCATGAAAGGGTCTGCTCCTTATCACCCTATAGAGTCCAAAGAGTGCTGGGGATGGGCTAAGAGTATTTGCTGTCTGGCCTCTCCTGGGCCTTGTCAAAACAAGCAGGAGCGTCTCATTGTTTATAGGAGCTAAAAATCATGACCACGTTAAACCCAAGGTTGTCAGGCACCTTTGGACGTTTTTACAACCCACTCTCAGACGAGAGATGGACTTTCTTGTGGCTGGATATCAAGTCCCTACGTAATGAAATTTGATGCCACATGATGCTAGGTGGAGATACTTCTTTTTCTTTCTGATATCTGGACATTTTCAGAACTTAGATAATTTTATCCTATTTACATCAAACATGCAGGTAACTCTAGACTTTTATATCTGTATTATTTCTGGGGAGGTCTAATATGATTATGAATGACAGTAATTGACATTACATGCTTTGATTAAATTTCCTTTGCTGTGAATCAGAACCTTTTAGTCCAGTCCTGCAGTGCTATTTCTGGACTTCTCTTTTACATACTCTGATGCGTTAGGCAGCAGGTATGACACAAATTCACTGTCATAAATTCTGCATCCCATAGATTAAATGAGATAGGGCATGCAAGGTCGGCTTAATGCGAGCCACATGATAATTAATCAAAAAATGTTAGTTGAATTGCATACTTTATGCCTTTTAGGTGTATGCTATTTGAAGAATTACAGTGTTTCTTGAATGATAATCATAAAGCTGATATTTATGAGCTGGCTCTGTTTATAGATAATCATGGATAGCATAGTAATTACGTCCCAGGATTTTCCTCCTTCCAGGGTTTTTAGGTGGTCAGTAGGACCTTAGAGGAAACTACCCCAGATAGCCTCCTGCCTCCTCATCCCCTAAACAACAATAGTGGCAAACTCAGTCATCACCTGGTCAGCCTACTAGAGAGGGGTAGAGGGGAGGGAGGGTCTGGATCAGTTACTTGATCCTGACCCCTCTCCCCTTCATTTGGATGCACAAAGCATGTTGCCTTGGAAAATGCACCCATAGCATTTCCAGATGTCTGCTGCTCCTGGGCCTTTGAATGCCCTCGGGCCCCCCCGCCGCAGCGCTGTCTCCACCACAATCCATTCTTTGATCTTTGCGGTCAGATAGAATAGGAAGTAAAAGTCCGCTGCTTAACTGGCCATGGCATCTCCTTCCAGCCTGGGGATTTTCCCCAGGACTGACTTTCAGTGAAGCCATCTTTGTCTCTTTGTTAAGTCTCTCCCCACCCCTGGGGCAGAGTGATTTGGACACAGGGTCCTGGAGGACTAATCAGAGTGCTGGGCATCCCCACCAATGCCTCACAAGTTGGCATCTTGGGAACCTGTCCTGAGTCACTGAAGTACTCTACTATGGTGCAAATGACCTTGTCCCAGCATCTGCGGAGTCCACTGGGCCAGTGCCAGTACTGGACCAGCTCCCAGCTTCATCTGGGAGTGAAACAGGCGCACAGGCCACCCCTCACCCCTGGCCAGGCCTTCGCCTTAAGCCATCTAGCCAATAAACCCAATGGGCCATGGTGGCAAATGTGCAAATACAAGAACATTTTCTTCTTAGCCTTAATGCATGTCTAACATGTTAAGTTTGTGCCTGGAAATGTCTATGTAGATACCTTCCCATCTGTATTACCTAACCGTGGGTTTAGGTTATCTTTCCTGAAAGGATGGGTTCCCCATAACTGAGACAAAACTTGAAAGCACAGCAAGGCCCTCATGCTGTGTCTGGGGCAGCTTTAGGTCTCCCAGCTATACCCATCCTTTGCTGTGCTTAAAGAGATACTTATGACCTTGAGCCTGTGGGCAGGCTAAGGAATTTCAGGTCCCCCCAGATGAGACTCACTTCTCAGTAGTCTAAGCATCAACCCCTTCAAAACACCCTGCCCAGCTCTGACTGAGGTGTATACCCAGCCTGAGCAGAAAAAAGCAGGCACTCCAGATTTCTGGTTGCCAAGAGGCAAGCGCTAGAATCCTGTTTGCTTTGCAGCAGGCCTGTGAGTCCCATGTGGCATCATATTAAATTATATAGGCAGCCACTTGTTCTCAACTGATGCACTGAGCTGAGAGTTGTGGGTTGAGCAGGCAGCCTTCTCCTCGGGAAATGGCTGAAAAGATGCTGTAGCTCCACAGACCTCCGGACCTTGGAAACTGGGCCTGAAAGCAAAGGAGGGAGGGCCACCGCAGGGAGGGCTCAGCTCTGGACAGAAGATACCATGATTGTGGCTGAAATCCTAGACCATGGGCTGCGGGGCACTTTGCCCTAAAGGTGGGTCAGAGTCTGGGCGAAGTTGGATGTGCTCTGGTAGGGGCGGTTCTCTGCTGGGGGTGCCCTGGCCACCTCCTGGTTGCATCTCTTGTGTTTGGGCTTCTGAGATGGCAGATGCCCCTCCTCCTGACTCTGAAGGTTTGTTCTGTCAATCTGACCTGCATTAGCCTAGCTCTGTTGTGAGAGCTCTGGAGGGATGGGGTGTATAGGTGGGGGGAGAGTGTGGGGGTGTGTGTAAGATGGTTAGAGGTTGGGGGTGGCAAAAAGAGGATGAACATGGAAATAAAAGAATGAAGGACTTTTGAAAGAAAAGATGTACCTAATTTTACTGCTTGCTGTCCTCTGCTCCCTTGTAAAGGTAAATCTAAGCATGCATTCTGAAAGTGTAGTGAAAAGCTTTTGGCTTCCATGAGCTGTTAGCCTGCTAAATGCTTTTCCTGAGACCTAACAGCCAACTCTGCTCAGTAGCTGGAGCAGGGAGGGTGTTGTAATTCTCATTAGTGACAGTAATATTAACTGGACAAATATCTTCAGGAGCTCGTAGTCACTGATGCCTAATGGACCTTTGAAATTCTCCCAAATAGTTTGGAATAAATAGATAAAGGCAACGACTGAAATGGGTTTAAGTGATGTGCATGCAAGTCCTTGGCAAGACTTTCCACTCGGTTTCCTCTCAGATTAAACATGGCTTGAACCTAAACGTGTTTGGGTTTATGCCTGGGCTGAAATTCCTCCCCACGGACCTTGACAGGTTAAAGATTACATTAGTTTCGGCTCTTGGATCTGGGTTCTGAAAAGACCACAACTGATAGAGGAGTGAAAAAGGTAGCTGTGAGCAACGTTTAGTCAACGTGGGAGCCCGAGGGATGGCTGTGTTGACAGTCTCCTTGGCTCCCCTGAAGATGTGCAGGGGGGACCTGACTCCTCCTGGGGGCCCACAGTGCTTTTATGACAGATTCACAGCTGGTTGATGAATCGATGGACTCCAGAGTCGCTCATTTGCACCCTCTGGGAAAGCACTTGAGTTGAAAGTCCCAGCATCTCTCGGGGGAAGGAAGGAGACTTGAGGAATCTTGAAGTTACAGCTGACCCTGGGATGCTCCAGAGCAGAGCTGGGTATCAAAATTGGGGCAGGGGGTGGAGCAGATGCAGAGGGAAGGAAGGGATGGAAAGAAAAGAACCCAGGCTGCTGCTGAGTGAGAGGCATTTTGTTGTTTCATTTAATACATTGTGGAGACCATTGAAAAGGATGATTTCCCCCTTTATTTACTAGATATTTATATATGTTTTCCTTACATTAATTGCCATGTAATATATTGTATTAAATTTTCCTAGGGACTTTGATAGACTGTTATTATGGACTTTTAGAATGAAGTTGTTATCCATTAAGAATATTAATCATGCTTACCTTATTAGTTCTATTTTTTGCTTCCAGATTGACCTTATTTTTAGTTGCTTGGCCTGATCTGCCTCCTTATTTTATAAAACAAGCCTTTGGTTTCCTTCTGCTTTTCTTCACCCAGAATCTAGTTCTTCAGTACCATGAAACCCCTCTGTCCATGGGATTCTCCAGGCAAAAATACTGGAGTGGGTTGCCATTTCCTTCCCCAGGGGATCTTCCCAACCCAGGGATCGAACCTGGGTCTCCTGCATTGCAGGCAGATGTTTTATCCTCTGAGCCACCAGGAAAGCCCCAGTGAAACACACACACACACACACACACACACACACACACACACACAAAAACTTCTTGCTATAGAAAACTTCTTACAGATACTAAAGTAGCAAGAAGAGCGTGGTACATACCCTTAAGCCCATCACTCTGTTCAACAAGGATTAATCCATGGCCAACCTTGTTTCATGTATACCTCCCATCTGACCCTCAGCCCCCACCAGAAGATTCTTTTGCTGTGAATCCCAGGTATACCATTTCAGTATTTTTATTTCAGTTATAGCTCTTAAAGATAAGGGTGTTTTGTTTTGTTTTGTTTTAAAAGAAAAACACAATTATTATATTACATATAGATAAAAGTCTAGTAATTCCTTAACATGTTTAACTATTCAGTCTCATAATTTTGATCATTTATTATTATTTTGCTGTGAATCCCAGGTATACCATTTCAGTATTTTTATTTCAGTTATAGCTCTTAAAGATAAGGGTGTTTTGTTTTGTTTTGTTTTAAAAGAAAAACACAATTATTATATTACATATAGATAAAAGTCTAGTAATTCCTTAACATGTTTAACTATTCAGTCTCATAATTTTGATCATTTATTATTTTTAGTTTGTTGAAATCAAGATCAAAATAAGACCCATGCCTGGCAATTAATCAATATTATACCAGATCTCATTTATTCCTTGAAATACATGTATTGAAGAAACTCACTGAGTTCCCACAGTCTAGACTTTGCTAACTGTATCTTGACAGTATCAGTTAACCTGTTCGTCTGTCCCCGGCGTCTCCTGAGAATCGAGAGGTAGGCCTGGAACTGATGGTGGTGTGTCCCTTTGGGGGCAGGAGGAAGGAGAGGTGTGATGTCTGGTTGTCACTGGTTTGTCAGGATCCACTAGTGCTCATTGCCTGGAAACCTTCATTCATTAGGGGTTTCCAAATCATCGTGTGCTAATTCATCTATCCTATCATCATCTATCAGCTGAAATGCTTTATAAAGATAAGTGTTGCCTCATTAAGCATTTGATCAATGTGAGTATGGTTTGATTTAAAGAGCGAGGATAAACATCAGATATTTTATCTTTATTCACCAGTTTTCAGAATGAAGGGCTTTCCTAGCATCTTCCAGAGGTGACAGGGAGGTGTTAAGTTTTGTTTTTCTGCATCATTATTGACTCGTGGATTTAACTATACTTGATGTATTCGGACCCCTTGCAGTTATCCATGTTGATGCTCAAACTTTTCAGTATTTGGCCAGTGAAAGCCTCTTGGATGTGATCTTAACCTGGTACAAGTTCATACCTAACTGATTTCTAGCAATAAGATGCTCCAGGCTCATCTTGTATATTTTCTGCCTCAGGGCTAGAATTGGCCCTTTGTCCAAGAAGCCCTGATTCCTTTTATAGGAAATAGCATTATTGTTTAGAGCCCACGATCCAGGTGCTATGCATGTTGAACAGCATCTTTTTCCACCTCTGAAAATCCAGCCAAACCACAGTCGACACCACCACTCGTTAAAATCGTGACGGTCATCACCCCTCTGTCATCTCCGTCTAGCCTTCACCTTGCCTCCAGACCACCTCCCAGTCTCTGTAACATCCACAAAATATTACTTCTTAACATTCCTGGGTACTTTCACCATGCCACTTGACCCAAAACTTCCTTCTGCATTATAAAACATTTCATGGGCCTTTTTCTACTGCCTCTTTCACAATCCTATCTGCCCTTATCAACCCAAGACAAAGGGATAAATCATCATTTCTTAAAAGTCTCCTCCAACTTTGTTCTTAAGCTCTGTTATCTCACCAAAGTCTTGCCTGTTTCATGAGATCATCTCTGAGCAGTTCCACTCTCTCCCAGGGCTTGTCCACATTCCTAGACACACTCTGGGGAGAAGTGGGCTAGCAGTTACTAAATGCTCACTAGGGCATGTCCTACTGTGCTGAGTATTTCATGTGTGCTGTGTCATCTAAGCTTCTTTACAGTCTTGTGAGCTAAGAATTATGATTTCCATTTCAGAGGGGACAAAAGTTATTAAATAAGAGGCAGAGCTGGGATTCATCCTTTCTTCAGAGCTCAGGCCAGCTCAGATCGCCTAATCATGGTGCTAGATCCCAGGAGGACTTCTGCATGGATGGATCCACTAAGGAATCTTCCTGAGCCTTCTGCAAACCTGCTGAACTCTGCTCTCCTTATCCTACATTGCTTTCAGGAGTAAATCCACACCTTGTGTGTTCTGGCTCTTGGCTTAACTCTCTGACACCTCACAGACTCATTGTGCTCCAGCAGTCGTCCTGAAAATGGGTCTGTTCTCCTGTCTTCTCTTCACCTGATAAACTCCAACTTCTCCTTTAAGAAGCAACTGAAGCATCTCTTTTAAGGAGCTCCCCCCAGACTTCCACCTCCAGATGAGTGAGTGATGGTGCTTTGGCTCTCCCAGGGGACCATGCTCTGGGAGTGGGTCTTTTTCATCCCTCTGACCCCAATTCCAATAATGTGTGGAACCGGATCAAATGACAGGTTGTACAGAAGGAAGTTGCAGTGGAAGTGTTGGGCAGGCAATCAGAATGCCAGACACAGTAAAAGCATCTCTGATTTACTATAATTTCTTTTAATAGGTTNCATCCCTCTGACCCCAATTCCAATAATGTGTGGAACCGGATCAAATGACAGGTTGTACAGAAGGAAGTTGCAGTGGAAGTGTTGGGCAGGCAATCAGAATGCCAGACACAGTAAAAGCATCTCTGATTTACTATAATTTCTTTTAATAGGTTCTCTGTATAGTACCCAGCCCAGGAAAGTTGCTCAGCAACACTGTTAAATCCATACTTACACAAATGAATGAGTGTTTGGTACCAGTCATCCTTTGCTTGCTCACATGGATCAAATGCTACCTTCCTTGAAATGTTTTTTACAGTTTCTTGTGGCCTCTGTCACTCTCTGCTTCCGTTGTACATGTGTATTTTTGTCCATAAGTTAAATTATGCCCTGGGCCTGGAAGATGCAACTGGGATGAGGCTCCCAACGCATTGCCTTGCACGTAGTCAAGACTCAATAATTATCCGTGGAATTTAATCAAATGGCAGGTTGTACAGAAGGAAGTTACAGTGGAAGTGCCGGGCAGGCAATCAGAACGCCAGACAGACAGTTAAAGCATCTCTGATTTACTACAATTTCTTTTAATTGGTTCTCTGTACAGATNCAGGTTGTACAGAAGGAAGTTACAGTGGAAGTGCCGGGCAGGCAATCAGAACGCCAGACAGACAGTTAAAGCATCTCTGATTTACTACAATTTCTTTTAATTGGTTCTCTGTACAGATTTGCTGTCAACATGGATTATTGGTTTAGTGAAAAAAAAAAAAAAAAAAAAAAAGGACCCAGGGAGCTGCAATAACTCTTGTGAGGCACAGAGACTGGCAGCATTTTGTCACTGCTTCCAGGGCGATGGGCACAGATGTCTGCTCTAGGACAACACTTAGTCATAATGCTGAAGAGGCCTAGATAATAAGCAAAAAATGCCTCCGCCTAAAGAGCCAAGACCTTTTGGCCTTCTCTGCTCCTTCCTTTGTTGTCTCCAATTCTTTTTTTTTTTTTAAAGCCTAGACCCACCCAAGATTACCATCTGGCTGTGACCTAGAAGGTGGAGCTGTTTGTTTGTGCTATGTTTATTTCTGCCAGAAGGGGACACTGTTCAAGGATCAGCCTGGCCACACTGCCCAGTCATTCCGAAAATACGTATTAACATCTCATGGCCCTGCAGCAGTGAGCAGGCCTCTTGGCACACTCGAAACAGTGGGGGAGATGGGTTCTTCAGATAGGTGCATAGATAGATAATTACAAACAGTGCTAAGTAAGATGGATAGAAGAACAAAGATGCAGCCATGGAAGGGTCTGGCAGTGCCTTCTCCAGGAAGCCCTCCCTGGTCCCTCCTGGCGGTGCAAGCCTGGCCTGGTCTCCCTCATTGCCTAGAGCCATGCCTGTGTTGGCCTTCAGACCACTGGGACTCCAGGTGACATGAATGTGAGCTCCTAGGGCAAGGGTTTGTTCTTTTCTAGAATATGTGTGGCATACAGCAGGTGCTCAGTCAGTATTTAAGACTGGGAGGAAGCCAATGAGCACATTTTACCAGGCCTCATTCGATTAGATGAAGAAGTCAGAAACTTCCCGCAGCACTGTGATTATAGGGTGTGATGATAAGTTAGTTCCAACACTTCTGCTGTGTCCCAAGAAGGAGGAGTCTCTCTTCCAGAAGGGATGGAGGGAGTGACTAATGAGCAGAAGTCTTCAGCATAAGGCCTGGCCTATTCAGGAGCTCAGCGCAAGGAATGTCCCTTCCCCTGCCCCCTAGAAGTTTCCTTAGAGTGGTCTTGTACTCTGACGCAAGCACCCTTGCCCAGCAGCAGTACCAGCCTCCTCTCAGGGCAGACCTGAGCCAGGTCAAGTCCATCTCCTGTTCAGCTCTGAGTCTCCAGCCTGGGCATGTCACAGGTGGGACTAAGGGAATGTCTGTTTTGAATGGCATGGGCTTAGTGTCAGAATGAGATGAAGAGGGTTCTGCAGCCCATCCATTCTGGTTTGCTTCTTCCTTGGAGAACAAGAATAAGTTCCCTTCCCAGATATGTTGCCAAAAACATACCCTTTTAGCTCCCATTGGGTCTCCTAGGATTTGTCTCCTAGGGGAAGGGTTGGCAGACCCTGGCCCCCAGATCCCCGGGTGAGCACAGTAGATGCTTTTGCACTGAACACAGCATCCCAGGTCGCCTCCTTTTTCAGCCCGGCTTGGTAGATGGTTTGGTGTACACAGAAGGCTCCCCACTTAATCAGGCACCTCCACTTTTCTGGCCCAGAGCTCTGGCTTCTGAAGCCCCCTGGCCTGGAAGTACAGAGAGGTAGCACCCGGGGACCACCTCAGTAGTAGGGAAGTCTCCTGGAAACACTGTGTATGGTTCCTTAGCCCCATAGGAGCTGCGGTTCAGGTGCCCACAGGTAACCAGCTCAGTAACATGGGCCTCCTTCACTGGCTCTTCCTGTCTCTGCATCTCTTTCCTCACCCCTTACCCCTTTTCCTGGGATTTCTTTCCCCTCTCAGATGACTTCAAACTCATACACGGGGGAAAGGAAACAGCTAACTGGTAGAATCATCTTCCAGAGAACTTTTCAGGAAGCCTCCTACACTTCTGAACTTTAGCTTCCTCATCCACTAAAGAGAGCCAAGAGCCTGTAGCCTGAACGTCACATCAGGCTGTCATCTGGTTCCCCAGAGGCCCCACATTTTGCACTTGCTGGTCCTGCTGCCTGAGCGCCCCCTCCCCTCCCCACCTCATCCCCTTCCATAGCTGGCAAATGACTCAACCCTCCAGGTCCAGCCGCCTTCCCGAGAACTGGGAACCACCTAAATGTCCAACAGTTATGGAAGGGTTAAGCAACGTGTGTGCATACCTTCAACAGAGGTTGAGAAAGCCAGTTAAAGGGATAGTTTTGATGGCATAAGGAAGTACAGTGAGATTATCTGATAGTATAAAAACTGGCCATAGAACTACCCAGTATGTACCCAGTATGGGAGTATGTGTGAGTGTGTACATAGAGCATAGAAAAGCAGAAGAAAACATAACATGCTACCTCTAAGCAGTAGGGTTGTTTTCCTCTTAGTTTTAAAATATTTTTCAGGTTCTCTTAGATTAGCATTTTTTTCTCTTCTAGCCAGAAATAAGTCAACTTGTTGTTTAAAACAAACACAAATACAGCTTAAGTGTCGCCTCTGTCCTCAGAGAGACTAAGCCTACAAAGAGTGACCAGACCACCGTAGGGTTCAGTGTGCAGAACTGGAACAACATGCAGTGTAGTGTTAAGGAGGTAAACTCGGGGGCCAGCTGCTGCGGTTGCTGAGTCTCGTCCAGCTCTTTGCGACCCCTCTGACTGNTCAATCTTAAAGGAAATCAACCCTGAACATTCATTGAAAGGACTGATATTGAAGCTCCAGTATTTTGCCCACCTGATGCAAAGAGACAACTCATTGGAAAAGACCCTGACACTAGGAAAGATTGAAGGCAAAAGGAGAGGAGGGTGGCAGAGAATGAGAGGGCTAGATAGCATCACTGACTCAATGGATATGAACTTGAGCAAATTCCAGGAGCCAGATGACCTGGGATCAATCTGGGTTCCACTTTTTTGCTCAAGTTACATAACCTCTCTGGGTCTCATTTTCCTCATTTGTAAAATGGGGATAGTTCCTACTCACTGGATTGTGGGGAAGATTAAATGAGTAGATGTATATATTATTAAAGAAAGGTGCCACATCTGTGTCCCTGGCACAAAAGAAACGCGGTGCGAGTATGTGCTCTCTCACATCACCATTATCCATTCAAGGGAGAGTTTCTACCAACAGTGCTCCCTCAGGATAAACCACCAGCTCACCTCCAGACAAATCCGGATTTAGCCCACTAGTGAACTGATCTAAGCAAAACACAACGATGCCGTGGTCACTCACTGGCCACCTGCCTACCCAGAGCCCTTGTTTCAGTGGAGTCCACCACTTGGAAATTCAAAGGGACTGGTCCTTAATGTGGCACTTTAAGCAGCATCGAGCCACTGCAAAAATAAGTGACTGGCTTACTTTGAATTAATAAATAAGAATGCTATAGACACGAAGGTCAAAGAGCCACAGAGAAAGAAATAAATTTGACTCCAGCGATAGAGAGATACAAAGCCAGTGAGCTGCAGAGGCCCCCCTGGTTGCCTGGAGCCCCGCTGGTCTTCCCATGGTCTCTGCATCTCCCATGTGCTCCTCTGTTGTTCTCTCCACTTTGGAAGAACGCTCGCAGGACTTGGTTCAGAACTGTGTGGAGGACCAGAGCATTACTGCGGTGCGGTTTGTGTGCACATCTTCCCCCTCCCCGCTCAGCTACAGCATCCTCTGAGTACTTCCTCAGCGTGTAGCAGCACATGCCTGATGCACTGGTCTCTGCCCGTCACCACAGGTAGCTGTTCTTCGGGCACCCACCAACCCCAGAAGGAAAGGACTTGTTCTTCATTGTGTTCACAGCTCCTGGCCCAGCCCCTGGCACCAGAGATGCCCATGTGTGCTTGTGAATGAAAGAGATGAGCAGTGCCAGTTCCACCCTGGCTGTTCTGGGTTGTTGCGCCCACACTTCACATCTAATTAGCTAACATACCAGGTCAGTTGCTGTGGTCTCCCCAGGGCTGTTATTAATACAAATGCTAGGGTATAGGGATGCACAGAGGTGCACACGCATGCGTGACAGCCTGGTGTTACCCATTACAAACTCCCAGAGTGACACACCTACACCAGTTTCTGCTTGAGTAGGAACAGACCTTTAAAACCAAGAAAACGGTTCTGGTGCTAGATCTAAAGCAACAGCGGACATGGTGTGGCAAAAGTCAAAGAGCGGTGATGTGTTTGATTTTGATCATAGACCCTCTGTGCCTGAGCACTGTTTTAAATTCCCATGGCTTACTTGAGACCTTACAGGTGTTTCCGTTCACATGGTTTTGACAGCCCAAAGCTAGTCAGCGGTGCATCTGTCTCCCTCTGAGCGTACTTGCAATTGGAGGGCTGCTGAATCACGTGTTTGGCTGAACAATGAATTAATATCCAGGGGCCATCTGCCTGGCAGCCTTCTCTGCAGAGACTATAAAACTGACCAAAACAAAGACACGGGTGGAAACTTTAAGACTTGGGACTATAGATTCCCCTGTCAGCTCCCATCACAATACCAACCTCTAAGTTCCTTTTTTGGCTGTGGTTCAAGGCCCAGATGTCAGGCCTTGGTGACTAAACAGCTATGCCAGGTAGAGCAGAGTGTGGGGAAACCCTGACAGTCTGCTGAGGCCACTCTGAGCTGTTCCCATGTTTGCCTGATGCTTTATATTATGGCCACTGAAATAAGTTTTTTTTTTTTTTTAAAGTAATAAAACTCTGGTTTAAGGGCTAGGATGGAAGGGGTGGTGATTTTGCATTTCCTTTTGATAATTTCACATAGAGGAAGAATGAACCCACATGTTGTAGGCAGGGATGACTATTGAGAACAGAACCTGTCCCCCAAGAAAACTGTTGGAGCCAGAGTAATGCCCCCCCAAAGACATCCATATCCCAGATATGGATTTTAATGAATCTAGGGATATATTAGCTTACATGGCAAAGGGAAGTTAAGGCTGCAGGCACAATTATGGCTGCTCATCAGCTTACTCTAAAATAAGGAGATGGTCCTGGGTTTTCCAGGTGGCCCAGTGTAATCATAGGGTACTTAAAAATAGAAGAGATGGCAAAAAAAGAAGCCAGAGTACTGCAGTGTGAGCAAGATTGACCCCCACCCCCCACTGCTGACTTTGAAGGTGGAGAAAGGGGACCACAAGCCAAGGAATGCAGGTGGCCTCCAGAAGCCAGAAAAGACAGGAAAATGAACCTTCCCCTAGAGCCTCCAGAAAGGAGCAGACCCTGCCAATGCCTCGATTTTAGCCCAGTGAGACTCATGTTGGACTTCTAACCTACAGAACCATAAGGATAATAAATCTGTGTTGTTTCAAGCCACCACGTGTGTGGTAATTGTTACGACAGCTAATACAACAGCCATGTCATAAAAGCCCCATCAGGAACAAGGGATAGATTCAGCTTCCAAAGCAGTTCCAGAGAAAGCAATAAAGACACCTTCAGTAATGGTTGTACTAGTGGGACAGATCTCTTCTTGGGAAAGCAGAAATGACCTTGCCAGGCATCCTTAAGTTATGAGGAAGCTCTGTCTTCTCATCTCAGCCCTGGAAACAAACCTAAAAACCATGCAGTTTCTATGTAGAAACAAGTTCTTACTTGGGAATAAGTACAGCTTGCACTGTAGGACTTTGAAATGGTCTTTGTGCTTTGCTTCCTGTGCAAATGCTTCTATAGGGGTCAGCTAATGTTGGATAAATTACCACTGTCTCCTTGGTGATGGAAAGAAACATATGCGTCTCTTAAAATTATGGATTTCCCCCCAGTGAGCACTATATTTTGTTGGAAAAGTAGAAAATTTGGGTTTTTAAAAATTCATTATTTTTATAATACTTTTAGATTTATAGGGAAAATGAAAAGATAATAGAGAGAGTTCATTTATGCCTATGTTCAGTTTCCCCTCTTATTAACATTTTATGTTAATATGCTGCATTTGTTATAATTCATGAACCCATATTAATATTATTAAGTTATTCGGATTTTTTTCAGCTTTTACCTAATGTCCTTTTTCTGTCCCAACTTCCCTTGCCAGGATACCGTGTCACCCTCAGCTGTCACATCTTCTAAGGTTTCTCCTGGCTGTTACATTTTCTCAGACCTTCCTTGTTTTTAGTGACCTTCTCACAAAATTCAAAATTATCACAGACTTAAATATAAAATATAATGTATAAAATTTATAGAAGAAAATATAACAGGTCTATTTGATTTAGGAGTTTGGTGATGAGTTTTTAGATGCAACACCAAAAGGACAGACCATGAAAGAAATATCGATAACTTGGACTTCATTAAAATGTGCATAAGATCTTGTTAAAATGGAAGGTGTATGGTCTGGGTCTAGATTAATTTTTCCAGTTGGCTGTCCAATGGTTCTAGCATTCGTTGGTATGACTGTCCTTTCTGCATTGAATTGCCTTTCCTCCTTTGTCAAAGAGCAGGTGACTGTATTTGTGTGGGTTTGCTCCTGGGTTCTCTGTTCTGTTGCACTGACCTATATGCCTGCTCTTTGGGCACTGGCATTTACCTTCACGTCTGGTAGTGTCAGTCCTCCAGCTTTGTCCTTCTTTAATATTTTTTTGTCTACTTTTAGTCTGCCTTCCTATGTGAACCTTAGGATTGGTTTGTCAATATACACAAAATAGCTTGCTGCAACTCTTGACTAGGATTACATTGAATCTATAGGTGTGCAAAAAAGATGTTCATGACCCAGATAATCACGATGGTGTGATCACTCACCTAGAGCCAGACATCTTGAAGTCAAGTGGGCCTTAGAAAGCATCACTACGAACAAAGCTAGTGGAGATGATGGAATTCCAGTGGAGCTATTTCAAATCCTGAAATATGAGGCTGTGAAAGTGTTGCACTCAATATGCCAGCAAATTTGGAAAATGCAGCAGTGGCCACAGGACTGGAAAAGGTCAGTTTTCATTCCAATCCCAAAGAAGGCAATGCCAAAGAATGCTCAAACTACTGCACAATTTCACTCATCTCACATGCTAGTAAAGTAATGCTCAAAATTCTCCAAGCCAGGCTTCAGCAATACGTGAACCATGAACTTCCTGAT
>SJYX01000108.1:122375-165258 GCA_006410675.1 Oreotragus oreotragus
TCCAAAATCACTGCAGATGGTGATTGCAGCCATGAAATTAAAAGACACTCCTCAGAAGGAAAGTTATGACCAACCTAGATAGCATATTCAAAAGCAGAGACATTACTTTGCCGACTAAGGTGCGTCTAGTCAAGGCTATGGTTTTTCCTGTGGTCATGTATGGATGTGAGAAGAAAGCTGAGCGCTGAAGAATTGATGCTTTTGAACTGTGGTGTTGGAGAAGACTCTTGAGAGTCCCTTGGACTGCAAGGAGATTCAGCCAGTCCATCCTAAAGGAGATCAGTCCTGGATGTTCTTTGGAAGGAATGATGCTAAAGCTCCAATAGTTTGGTCACCTCATGCGAAGAGTTGACTCATTGGAAAAGACCCTGGTGCTGGGGGGAATTGGGGGCAGGAGGAGAAGGGGACGACAGAGGATGAGATGGCTGGATGGCATCACCGACTTGATGGATATGAGTTTGGATAAACTCTGGGAGTTGGTGATGGACAGGGAGGCCTGGCGTGCTGCGATTCATGGGGTTGCAAAGAGTTGGACACGACTGAGAGACTGAGCTGAACTGATAGGTGAACTTGGAAGAAACTGACACTTTAATACTGTGTCTTATAATCCATGAACACGGTCTCTCGATTTATCTAGATCTTCTTTGATTTCTTTCATCAGAGTTATGTAATTTTCTATATGCCATCCCTGTGTACATGCCATTAGATTTATATCTTAGTATTGCATATTTGGGTGCTACTATAAATGTTATTGGGATTCCTTGGTGACTCAGCTGGTAAAGAATCCACCTGCAGTGTAAGAGACCTGGGTTGAATCCCTGAGTTGGGAAGATCCCCTGGAGGAGGCATGGCAACCCACTTCAGTATTCTTGCCTGGAGAATCCCCATGGACAGAGGATCCTGATGGACTGCAGTTCATGGGGTTGCAAAGAGTCAGACACAATTGAGTGACTAAGCACAGCACATAAATGATATTGTGTTTTTAATTTCTAACTTTAATCATTTATTGTTGGTGCGTAGGAAAACAGTTGATTTTTGTCTGTTAACCTTCTATTGTGCCCCCTTGCCATAACTGTTTATTAGTTCTAAGAGTATGGACTTCCCTGGTGGCTCAGAGGGTAAAGAATCTGCCTGCAGTGCAGGAAACCAGGGTTCAGTCCCTGGGTTAGGAAGATCCCCTGGAGAAAGCAGTGGCTCCCCATTCCAGTATTCTTGCCTGGAGAACTCCGTGGACAGGGGAGCCTGGCTTCCTGTGAACAGTCCGTTGGGTCACAAAGATTCAGACATGACTGAGCAAGCAGCACAGAAGACTGTGGGTTTTGCTGTTGCTGTTTTGTTTCATCATCAGTCAAGTCTTTGGGAGTTTCTACACAATCATATTATCTACGAACAAAAGTGAAAAGGAAAGTGAAAGTTGCTCAGTCGTGTCCGACTCTTTGCAACCCCATGGACTATTACAGTCCTTGGAATTCTCCAGGCCAGAATACTAGAGTGGGTAGCCTTTCCCTTCTCCAGGGTATCTTCCCAACCCAGGGATCGAACTGAGATCTCCCACATTGCAGGCGGATTCTTCACCCTCTGAGCCACAAGGGAAGGTTGTATTTCTTCCTTTCCAACTTGNTTCTCCAGGCCAGAATACTAGAGTGGGTAGCCTTTCCCTTCTCCAGGGTATCTTCCCAACCCAGGGATCGAACTGAGATCTCCCACATTGCAGGCGGATTCTTCACCCTCTGAGCCACAAGGGAAGGTTGTATTTCTTCCTTTCCAACTTGCATGCCTTTTATTTCCTTTTTCTGCATTATTGTAATAGCTAGAATTTTTAGTATGATTTTGAATAGAGGAGATATCTTTGTCTTGTTTCCAACCTTAGGATATAAGCATCCATTTTCTCACCATTAAGTGTTTTTTGGTAGATGTTCTTTCAGGTTGATTTTCCACATAGAGAAAAGTTGTTGGGATTTGCCAATCAGACAGTGTAGATGTCTCTAACTGCAAGAACTTCTGGGGGGACCATTGAGCCATTTAGAAATTAAAGGAGCTTGAGTGAGCTGTCATGGCGGCCAGAAAGTAATCACTGGAGGCCTGAGAAGGGGCTAGAGCAGCCTAAGCACCTCACTGGGGTTCACTGGCACCGAAGGAGGAAGAACAACCTGCGTATCCTCTTGCTCTCTCTCAGTATGGTGTTTGGGTTTCTAATCTTACAGACATGGGGAGCATGGTCCAGCGCAGGCTGGGGAGCAGATGAGTTCACAGCCCTCGACACTCTGGACCCTACCTACTTATTCACCCCTTGTTCTTCCTGTTTCTCCTGTGTGTGCCCTACATTCCCAGTGTTCAGGCATAATTACCGCTGTCTCAGTAGCTGCCCTGTTTGTCTACATTTTGCTGTTTATACACAAGGTGTGCCTTTTGTGAGGCACCTGTGTTGGATGAAAATGTAATCTTTTCAAAGTCCGGCTCATGTGTCCCCCTTTCTGAGAATCCTTCCCAGTCTTCCCCATCGAAAGTCAACCTCGTTGCCCCACCACTGAGCTCCCACAGCCCTCTGGTTACATGTACCTCATCCGAGTGCAGCATACTGCCCATTGTGTTTTTCTGTGCCTGCCTCTCCCAGCAGAACAGATTGAGGCAGACTCATGTCAAATCCCCAAACCCTATGCCCGTTGCTGGCACAGGGTTTGCTTCAAAGGAGGTGCCCAGTAATGTGTATTGGTCACATGAATGAAATTACTAGCTTTGCACAAATGGACCCTTTTGTACTCTTAGAAGCCTCTGTCCATTCTTCTCACCATACTTGTTTTCCATCTGGTGTTCTTTAGGCCCTTGTATATATATTTTGGAGTATAAGAGATATCTGCAGCTATTCTGTTTCTCATGAAAAAAAAGAGGAAGGGAAAATTACTGTTCTTTGTATACCTACTGTCTTCATTCATCAACTTTATAATCTTGTGTCCCATGCACCAATTAGGGAGTTAAGGCTCCACGTCCCAGAAGACACCAACTCAGCTGACTTAAACAAAAAAGGAACATCCTTTATCGCTTATAACAAGACACAAAAAGCTAGGGTGGCTGTGGGGATGGTGGCTTAGCAGTATCAACAAGAACACCTTTCTTCCCTGCCAACCTTAACGTATTAGCTTCTTCAGGCAGACCTAACCTCATGACTACAAATCTAGGCATAACATCCTGATGCAGTAATGGTTAGAAGAAGAAAGATACCTTCTCTTCCTTGAGCCTCTTTTTAAAATGAAGGACAGCTTTTCTAGAAGGTTCTAGAAATTTCCAGTTACAGCTCTTTGACCAGAATTGTGTTACATGACAGTGCTTAAGCCAGTCACCGCTAAAGGAACTGAGATTATGATGATTAGCTTAACTCAATCGAAATCTCACCTAGAAGCATGGCAGTTGGGGGGTGGTGGTTGGGGGGTTGTGCAGTGTATACTGGAACAAAATGAGAGAGTATTATTTCAGCAGAGAGAGAGAAAAAATAAAATCAATATTGGGGGAAGAAATAGTGTCAGCTACACCTTTGTTTTAAACAAAATTGTTTTCTACCACATTTCGAAGTGTTTAAGTCAACAACATAAGGTCCCATGGCTGATAAAAAAGAGAAGTAGGATTCAAATCCAGGTCCTTCAGACTTCAAAGCCCATCCATGCACTTGTTTCTGCTGCACAGCTGGACCCAGAGTCACGCTGTGTTTCCCAGAAAAGCCAGGCTCCCCCCCTCATGGTGAGCGCTTCAGGAGTTGAGGCAATCGCCCTGCTCTCCCAAGCCCGACCTTCAGCTGGGCATTTAATCTGTTTATTAAGTTATGACTAATGGCGCCGCAAGACACCAAAGGCTGCACATTCAGACCTAGTTTTAGGTTGTTAGAGGAGGTTCAGGGGAAAACATCATATTCATATTCTATGCCGAGAAAATTCAATTGCAGCTCTTTCTCTTTCAGAGTGCAGGGATGGCGAGGAGTTTCTGCTGGGTCCTGCTTTGGTTTAATAGAAATGAAACTTCCAAAGCACGTGGGCTGTTTTGGGAACATGGCCACTAATGCAGCCCCATGGGGCAGGGGGCCAAGCCTGAGCCGGGCAGTTTGCATATTCACTTTTACAAACAGTTGGCTCCGAGTCAGCAGTTAATGGGATGGGAATGATGTTCCTGTACCAAATCATTTCCTGAAAAAAAAAAAATTTCCAATTGCAAACATATCTCTGCCTTTCTTCTTGGGTTTGTTTTGTCTCTGTGAGTGAATTAAAGAGGCAGGGCAGAGGGGAGTGTTTCTGACTGGGGATTTTTCATCTAAAAACATTTCTAACAATGATCTACACAGAAAAAGAGGTGCTGTTCAGACCCACCTTTAGGAGTCCTGGCTGCAAATATGGTGTTTCTAGTCACACGTTAGAGGTATAAATATCTCTATATTCACAGATTGGCTTTTACTGGACAACAGTCTTGGGACAGAGGTAGCTTTTTTCTCTTTACAAAAAGTAAGCTGGAAATTCTGCCCTAGAAATGTGCCCACACACGCGCACACAGGCTCAGGCCCAAGCATGGTTTTCCTCTGCTAAGCACAGGCTATACACTGCCCTGGTAGATTGTGCTTCAGCTTATAACCTGTGCAGTGGAAGGGTCGTCTTAACAGGTTTATTCATTTATTCAACAAATGGTCCTATCATTTTAAGTAATAATTGCAAATAATTATATAGCTCTTAACCAGGTACCAGACACTCTTCTCGATGTTTTACATGTATTGACTCATTTCATCTTCTCAGCAGCTCTAGGAGGTAGGCAATATTATTATCACCCCCGTTTTGCAGATAAGGAAACTGAGGTGTAAGATGGATGAACTTGTCCAAAGTCACATACTAGTAAGTGGAAGAGCCTGGATGTGAATGTGGGCAGTCTGACTCCTCTTCAGAGATCTAATCGCGAACAAAAGAGAAAAAGTGCCAGTCTTTCCACAGCTTACATTCTGTTGAGGAGGGGATAGGTAATAAATGTAGAAATAATAGTTATTTCAGATTGTGATGAGTGCTATGGAGAAAATACAACACAAGAGGGAGGCAGGGGACTGTTCAGAGGGTCTTGTAGGTCTTAGGAAAGAATTGGGGTTTTATTCTGAGTATAATGGGAATTCCCAAGTGGCAGTAGTGAAGAATCCTCCTGCAATGCAGGAGATGCAGATTCAATCCCTGAGTCAGGAAGATCCCCTGGAGAAGGAAATGGTGACTCACCCCAGTATTCTTGCCTGAGAAATCCCATGGACAGAGGAGCTTGCCGGGCTACAGTCCACAGGGTCACAAAGGGATCAGACATGACTGACCAGCTAAGCATGCACATGAGGGGAGGCCACAGGAAGCATAAAGCAGGGGCATATGTGATCGTGTTTACATCCTTATAGATCAGTCTGATTGTGCTCTAGGAAGTAGACTGACATGGGGAAAATGCATCAGAAAGCAGTGGGCAGGTTAGAAGGTGGTTCTTGTTATTTAGGTGAAAGATAACGATGGCCTGAACCAGAATGGTGATGATGGAGCTGGTGAGACGTGGTTGGAATAGGGTCCTGTTTTGGAGGGGGAACCCAGAAAACTTGCCAATGTATTGGCTGCAAACAGTGAGGAAAAGAAGAAGGGAAGGGTGATTCCTCAGATTTTGGCTTGAACTCTTATGCAAATGGTAGTGCCATTTACTGAGGAGGATGAGAAGGAAGGTGGAGAAGTCTTGATGTGGTGTTGTTACAGTGGAGGTAAGGGTACTGAAGATCACGTGTTCTGCTTTGGATGTCTAAATTTGAGATCTCCATTAGTAGACAAAAGAGGAAATATTGAGTGAGTCTGGAGCTCAGAGTCAGGCCTAGGCTAGAGATTTTGTTTGTTTTTGTTTGTTTCTGGTTCTTCTTTTAATAATGAGTTGACTCTTGTTTTCACAACCCAGTGATGCTGGGTAAATAAAACCACTCAAAAGAAGAAATTAGGACAGAGCTTGGTTGTTTTTGTACATGAAAAATATCTAGGAAGGTGCTGCATTTTTATCCTATCCCTGATTTTTTTGCCTTGAATTTAGTTTTAGATAATGCAATCTTATTAATTTTAAAAACATGTAATACAGCATACATCAGGCTGGAGGTTTAAATTTGGATATCATCAGCATTTGGATCTATGGGATCAGTCAGGCTAGCACCATCTAACTGAATCTTCTGTGATAATGGAAATCTACATCTGCACTGTCCAGTGGGGTGCCTGCTGCCCCATGGGGGCCACTGAGCACTTGAAATGTGACAGGGCGACTAAGAAGCTGAGTTATTAACTCATTTAAACTTCAGTAGCTGCATGTGGTTAATAGCTTCTGTATCGGACACCACAGACCTGGTGGCAGGGTGGGGTGGGGTGGAATATACAGATGGAGAAGGTTCTGGGCGAGAGCTAGTCTCTTCACTGAGTTAACCCAGTCTCACACCCACACTGAAACGTAACTTTATTTCCACTTCCCATTGCCTGTGTAATGATGCTTGTTAAGTGGTAGAAATCTTGCTTCTTTGTGAGAAACAGCCTGGAAAAAAAAAAGCAAACGGCTAGTCCTAGGAGGAGTGCTAGGAGACATTATAAAGTCTAAAGAAGCAATTGTGCTTTGCTGGAAAGCAAATGCAAGCCCATATTTATAGAATCATTTAAACCTTGAAAGTGTCACTTATATTTTTCAATTATGTTTTTTGGGGGGAATTATATAGAATGGTGGGTGTCTGTGGATTTGGAGATTCAAGATGGTGACTGGCTGATATCCCATCTGAATGTCAAGAGCCCACAGCAACAGGACTGAATACCAGCTTCATAATGCGAGTTGTGTCTCTCTAGGGCAGAGTGGGTTTCACTCCCTTTGTTAGGCAATCTCGCTCCCTGTCCAACTGCAACCATCAGTGACGTGTGCTAATATGAAAGAACTCTTTGTAAGCAGCTGCCTGTGCTTAAGAGTACTTGCAAGTGTATGCTGGCAATCGGTGAGGCCAGAGTCAATACAAAAAAATAAAATGGAAAGATGGGACACTGCTTTTACCAAAGTTGATTGCAGCTGCCATTTCACCTCTTTAAGAACTGTTTGGTGACCAGCTCCTTCAGAGAAAACAGTTGTTCTGTGCTTAATTGGTGCAAAGGAATTGCCCAAACTGGAATTGAGTAGAACTGAGGGGATTTGAGCCACTGCTTTTAGGAGAGGCAATAATCCAAGGTCAGTGCTCAGCAAAGTGCCATCACACAACTGGTTTTGTGGTAGGAATTTGTATTTTTCTTTTTTACTACGGCTTCATGTCGGGGGTGGGAGTCAGTGGATGGAGAGGGTGGGCTGGAAGTGTCTAGTGGTCACTGACCTCTTGTTATTTTTCTTGAGGACAATGGGATTGTAGACTTCTAAGATTTGAGAAAGTATAAAACAACTGGATGGTCACCTGTCCAGCTTTTGATGTTCAGCTGAGGGAACAGGCCTGGAGAAGTGAGGTGCCTGACCCCAGGGCCCATGACTCCCTATGGTTGAAGGGATAAATCCAGAGCCCAGGGAAAGGCCAGAATGAGGCATCCTCGAGCAGTGCTGGATGGGAGGAGGCGGGTGGGAAGGAGGGAGGGAGGGAGAAAAATGTCCGAAAAAATACACAGGAGCCAGTTCAGGAGAGAAGTTGGAGGAGGGTTGACCTGAGGATGGAAAAGGCCTGTGGCTCAAATGGAGCCTCAGCGTGGGGACCTCGTGCATCCAGTCAGCAAAGACTTGTCAAGTGTGCACTCGGCAGCGGACGGCAAGCCCCTGAAGGAGGGACAGGAGGGAGGCGTGGCAGAGACTTAAGAAAGACGTCAGTGCTCACTTTGCTTCCATTTATTCCAAGATCATTTCTGAAGGGAGGCAGATGTCCATAACTGATTTTTCTAGGAAAGCAAGTGAGGTGACAGAGAGTTAGATGAAGGGGGCAGTTTGGTCCTTTTAGCAAGGAGAGGCAGGAATCGGATGCAGGCTCCATCACAACTGTAGGCTAACCTTGGTGCTTTCGTTTCTCAATCTGCATCAGTGTGGGACGTGGCTATGGGCTGCCGCATAACACTGCGCTTCTTTCTTACAGTGTCCGAGCTTCAGGAGGAAGGCATGAACGCCATCAACCTGCCCCTCAGCCCCATCCCCTTCGAGCTGGACCCGGAGGACACGATGCTGGGTAACGGGGTCTCTTGTTCTCTCTGGGTTAGCCTGATGCCTTCAGAGTGACCGCCTCGCTGACTGCCTTTTCTTTTTAAAGAGGAGAATGAAGTGCGAACGATGGTGGATCCCAACTCACGCAGTGACCCCAAACTTCAGGAACTGATGAAGGTAAGAGGAAATCAGAAGGGGCTTCAGGTGCCTCCCGACTCCACAGGCGTCTCTAGACCAGTCACCCTGCAGAGGCACCGCTCGAGCCACTGCGGAGAGAACAGAAACCCACGGCAGTCCCTGGCCACAGGCAGCTTGCAGTCCAGAAGGTGGACATCCACAGGTTAACAGAGGTGGGACATAACAGGTGCCCAAGGAATGGTGTTGACCATAAGCACTGGAGAATTTAGTGCAAAAAATTGACGTTTGCCAGGATCTTCTCACTCACACAGTCCTTTCACTGCATTTCCCAAGGACCCTCAAAAGTACCCTCTGAAGTTGGATTTAGAATCATCTCCATCTCTTTTATAGATGAGGAAACTGAGTCTCAGAAAAGCCCGGTGATTGTTCATTTATAGTCATGGAATGAGTGGAGGAGATGAGATTCAAACAGAAATGATTAAGATGAAATAACACACTGTGCATAATGTACTTGGCACAGTGACTGACCAATGGTCACCCTCAAAAAATCTCTATTTCCTCCCCCTTCTGATTCCCTGTTCTGTGTCTGTCTGCTTCAGCTTCTCCAAGCTGCACTTAAAACAGGACCAAAAAGAGTGATTCATTAAAAATGCAAAGCTGAATGTGTCATTTTCCTGTTCAAAACCTGTGTGTAGCTTCCTATGAACTGCAGGTTGCAGCCCACAGTCCTGGGGGTGGTGTTTGGCATCTCCGTGCTCCAGCTGCCTCTTTAACCTCAAATAATCCCTGCTTGGCAAGGATGCCACAGGGACAGCAGACCTGTTCACGGCGGCTCCCGGTGTGCACCTGCACACAGCTGCTCCACGCTCCCACCGCCAGGCCTTTGGCTGTGCAGTCCCTCTGCCCAGGCGCTCTCCTTGCTCTTCCAAGCCGGGTCACGTCCTTCGGGAAGCCCCCTCCAAACCCCAGGGCTGTCACTCAGCCCCTGTGTGTGCCGCTGTGGTGCGTGCATTTGCTTCTGTACTGTTGTCATCACATGACGTTCCAGCTACTCATATACTTCTCGGTCTCCTTCACTAAGTGGGGAGCTGCTTGGGGTTAAAGAGTCTCCTTTTTTGTTCGTCAGGGATGGTCTTTTTTTGTACCCTCAGGATCCAGCACAGAGTGATGTATAGCAGACATTAGTAAATGCTGGATGTATAGATGGTTGGATGGATGAAGGAGAGAAGGAGGGAAGGGGAAGAGAGAGGAAGGAGGGAGGGAGGAAGCGTAGAAGCCCCTGCCTTAGGCCAGTAGAACGATGTGCTTTGAAAGCCCGAGCGTCCACTCAAGGGTGGAAACGCCTCCGCCTGGGTTGTAAAGACAGTCTGCTTATGCCAAGTCAAAAGGTGGTGCTCTGGGACCTCCCTGGCAGTCCAGTGGTTAAGACTCCACGCTTCCACTGCAAAGGGGTGTGGGTTCAATCCCTGGTCGGGAACTAAGATCCCACATACCATGTGGCATGGGTCCCCCCACAAAAAGTGGGTGATATTCCGTTTAGGGGAAGTGGTCAAAAAGTCGGAACTGTAGTGCTTGCCTGAAGCTTGTGATCAGGAGAGGTGACTGGGCACAGAGAGACCAGAGGGACCTTCTTAGGGTGAGGCAACTGTTCTGTATCTTGATTGTGGTTGTGGTTACACAACCGTGTATGGTGACCAAAAGTCATCACACGGTATACCTAGAATTGGTTAATTTTATTGTATATGAATAATACCTTCATAAATAAAGCAAGAGGTTGAAATTAAAAAGACAGTGGCCTTGTGCAAGCTTCAGTTTCCTTACCTGAAAAACAAAACTGATGCTACCTGCCTCTTGGGATGCCGTGTGGATTAACTGAGTGACTGGTCACCTGGAACGCCTCTGCTGGATGCCTGATTCACGGAGGCTAAGACACAGACCACAGAGGACACAGCACAGCCCCACTGAGAGGAAGCCTGGCGCAGGGAGGAGAAAGTGTGCTGTAAAGTGAGGTGGACAAGAGTCTGATTATTCCTGTCCCTGCCCACAGGTCCTCTGGGACCTGGGGCTGTGATTACTTCTGTGCTTGGTTTTACCTCCTGAACATAGGGGTGACAGTAACCACGTGGCCGGATGTCATAATGGGAGAGTGCTTTATTTATTAATAAAATCTGCCCTTACTGGATGTTTGGCCCTTGCTGTATGTAATTCCTTTCTTTTTTTTCCCTGATATTGGTTTTGACTTTTGGCCACTCAGTATGGCATGTAGGATCTTAGTTCCCTGCCCAGGGATCACACCCATGCCCTCGGCAGCGAAAGTGTGGGGTCCTGACTACTGGACCACCTGTAAGTGTGGGAGGTGCCTTCACCTCCCATTATAGAGGTGGGGAGTCAGAGATTCAGAGCAAATAACTAGCTTGCCTAGATTCATAAATCACAGAGATATGCACACAGTGGCTCATGGATGACAGAGGTGCACACACAAACACGTAACAGTCCATCGATCCCAGAGATGCGCAAATTATTTTAGTAGGTAAAGTGAGGGTTTCAACCCCAGTTTGCATGACTCCAAAGCCCATCCTCTCCTGGCTGCAAAGCCACACAGCCAGCACTGTGTGAACGATCCTTGCCATTCGGGGAAGGGAAGGCAGGGGCCAGATGTGTCAGCAGAGACCCTGGAGCCCCCAGCACTAGCGAAGCCTAGACCTGCAGGTTAACAGGACTGTTGGTCTCCCACTTACAGCTGCTGGCACACATGCTCAGGTGTGTGGCTAATTCTGCTCCTTTCAAAATCTGAAGTTCATTAAAATTTTCACTGTCCAGGATGAGAACACTGGTGTGTAAGGAAACACCCTACGACTCTTCTCTTGTTCTCTCTCTCTCTCTGCAGGTATTAATTGACTGGATTAACGATGTTTTGGTTGGAGAAAGAATCATTGTGAAAGACCTGGCTGAAGATTTATACGATGGCCAAGTCCTGCAGAAACTTTTTGGTAAGAGGACAGGTGAATGTCACAGTGGCTGTCTTTAAATCTAGTTCAGAGCTGTTCTCCAGTCACAATAGTTCACAGACTGGAATAGAGATGGGTGGCCTTGGGCTAGCAGACCAGTGAAATGTACTCTTGGAATGTTTTACCTGAATGCCTTACAAAGGGAGGCCCTGTGACCAGACAGGGTTGCTCCGCCTAGCAGTTGAGAATCACCAGGAGGGCATATGACAAGACTCCACTGCGCACTGAAAACATGCTTCACCCTCTCTAGAAAATTGTGCACCTGTGGCCTCTGTAGGTGTATTTACATGCGCATGGAGCTGCGTGTGTGTGTTTGTATACCTGTCACCTGCACATATGCGTGTTTGCTTAATACCTCTGCATTCTATGGGCGTGTATGTTCCTCTGTGCATCTCTCTCCAGTTGGTGCAAGTACGCAGGTGTGTGGGCCTCTGTGACACTTGGCTCCCGTGTGTCTCCAGGTGTCTCGCCTCTGGCAGCGTGTGCATCCCTGAGTCAGTTCACAGCTGTTATGTGAAAGTGTGGGGCTGTTGGGGAGGGAAAGGAGACTTCCAGGTGACATTAGTGTTGAGAGGACAGATTCATTGTGCCTGGATTTGGACTTCTCCTCTCTGTCCCCCACTTTCTGTCCTCCTGACCGCTGCCCTAAGTTCTAGACTCTCATTCTTAGCTTCCCACTAGCACCTCACACTGAGCGCACCCTCTTTCCTAAAGATGTTTTTTTCCTTCTAAGTGAATAGAACCCCTTCCTCTCTTCCCTGCCCCTCCATGGCTGTGGGGCAGGGGGTCTCCACAGCCCCATTTCTTGCTCAGAATTCTCTCCTGCATCCCCTCCTCCCTGCCATTTTCACTCGTCTGGACTGTTGAAACAATTTCCAAGCTCACCTCTTTGCCTCCCATTTCACCTCCTCCAACCCATTCCCCTTTGCAGAGGGAGGCTTTGTGACCAGCTGGCGCTGCTGGTGGAGGAAGCGTTTTTAATTGCAAGTCTCATTTTGTCAGTACTCGCTGTTCCCTACCTGTGGGACAAAGTCCAGACCTGTTAGCACAACACTGAAAGCATTGCATTGGTCTTGTCAGCCTCGCGTCCGGTCACTCACACGTGTGGCTCCTGCCGTGTAAAATGCTTCGAATCACACCTGACGCACGGTGAGCACCCAGTCAGCCAGCACCTTTTATCATTCCATTGGCAGCTTTGCTGTGTTTATGGACACCACGCCAGATTATGACATATGCTAGGCATATTCACACCTCTTTTCTTCTGCCTCTGGGGCCCTTCTTCCTCCTTTATCCACTGAGGTAAACCATCATTGCTCATTCTTCCTATCTGCAGAGTCAACCAAACGTGCCTCCCCTCACGACATAGTCACTTTTGAAAGAAATAGTCATGTGTTCTGTGTTCTCTCAGATATAGATACACACACGTGTATAAAACATTCATGCTTTTATTATATAGACACATACACAGGTACATAATATGCATGCCTTTGTTATATAGGTACACACACCTATATATAACATACATGCTCTTATAGATACATAAGACTTGTATACATAATATATATGCCTTTATTCTTGTGAGACATTCCATTTTGTTTGTAGCTGTTTATGTAAATGCATGGGCTTCCCTGGTAGCTCAGCTGGTAAAGAATCTACCTGCATTGCAGCAGACCCTGGTTTGATTCCTGGGTCAGGAAGATCCCCTGGAGAAAGGATAGGGCACCTCCTCCAGTATTCTTGGGCTTCCCTGGTGGCTCAGATGGTAAAGAATCTACCTGCAATGCGGGAGACCTGGGTTCGATCCTTGGAATAGGAAGATCCCCTAGAGGAGGGCATGGCAACCCAATCCTGTATTCTTGCCTGGAGATCCCCATGGACAGAGGAACCTGGCAGGCTACAGTCCATGGGGTCACAAAGAGTCAGGCACAACTGAGCGAGTAAGCACACACGTATAAGTGTATGTAGGCTTCTCAAGGGCAGGAGCCATGTCATATTCCTTTTTCCAGTCTTGTCCAGTAATAACACATTGCCCAGCACTTAATCAATGTATACTGAACCAATGAATGAATAATATAAAATCTAGTAATTTCTAGGAAGCTAAGCTCATTTGGTACTCAGACATCAATATTGTCCTTCCCTGGTGGCTCAGACTGTAAAGCGTCTGTCTACAATGCGGGAGACCCGGGTTCGATCCCTGGGTTGGGAAGATCCCCTGGAGAAGGAAGGGACAATCCACTCCAGGACTATTGCCTGGAAAATCCCATAAGCTCATTTGGTACTCAGACATCAGTATTAATAAGTATTAATATTTAAAGGCTTGTAAATGCAACTGAACATGGAGGGGAACGTGCTTTGGCACGTGCAGATGTGGAAAAATCCTGAGCCTCACTGATGACCTCTCCTAGCATTTGTAGCTTTTAACTGCACCACCAAGTTTCTACCTGGGACCTGACACTGTCTGGAAGTGTTCTATGCTGGACTTTGCAAGCAGGGGTGGGACATGGCTGTGGGGTAATGGAACACGGTCATGAAGCAGTGTCGCCTCTGGGAATGGTTACAAAACTGCCCAGCATCATCCATGCTGCCCCGAGTCAGGCATTAAGGACAGTCAGGTTGCTGCTGCTGCTGCTGCTGCTGCTGCTGCTGCTGCTGCTGCTGCTGCTGCTGAGTCACTTCAGTCGTGTCCGACTCTGTGCAACCCCATAGACGGCAGCCCACCAGGCTCCCCCATCCCCGGGATTCTCCAGGCAAGAACACTGGAGTGGGTTGGCATTTCCTTCTCCAACGCAGGAAAGTGAAAAGTGAAAGGGAAGTCGCTCAGTCGTGTCCAACTCCTAGCGACCCCATGGACTGCAGCCCACCGGGCCCCTCCATCCATGGGGTTTTCCAGGCAAGAGTACTGGAGTGGGGTGCCATTGCCTTCTCCGACAGTCAGGTTAGACCAGCTCAGATCTCAAACTTCACGTTGAAAAGGTGATTAAAAACAGAGCTGATGCCTCTTTTGTCAACCTAAGTGTGGGTCTAAGGCTAGACATACACATTCGGAAGCTACAGACAGCATGCCCACTGGAGAGAACTCGTTTGCAGTTTAAAATGTGCATCGGGAGCTCCTGGGAGGAGGCAGTCTGGAGATGCGGGTTTTGGGTGACCCCTCCGACCTTGAGGTCCCCTCTGGCTATTTGCTTTCTTCGTGCCCAACCACATTTCTTAAAATAATGGTTGGCACTCCCTCTCCCTGCTTCCCCACCACTAAGCATTCCCTCCTCGGGTACGGGCTGGGTGCCACCACCTTGCCATCAACTTTTCCCTCCCATGTCACCAGTGTCACCTGAGAGTCCCTCGTGCATGGTGACATTTGACCCCACTGAGCACCTCACCTGCCTCCCCCACCCGACTGTCTCTGTGGTCTCGTGCTGCCGTTTCTCTTCCACCTCTGGACCCGCTTCGCAGTTGTCCTTCTCCTCTGTTCTTCTCTCCATAATGGTTGAGTTTCCTCCAGCTTGCATCCTTGGCCTCCTCCTCTTTCTTTCGTACCTTCTTCCTGGGTGATTTCATCGTTGCTACAGTTTCAGCCATCAACTATATGATCATCAGCCTCAGATCTCTGTCTGGGAATAGCCCTCTCTTTGAAGCTGTGAGTAAGGTTATCTCTTCCCTGCCTTTCCAGCCTGCCCACCTGCACGTCACATAGGCACCTGTAACATGCCTGCCCCGAACGCTGCTTATCATCCTCCTCCCCACACCCATTTTGTTTTCCACCTTGAGGAATGCTATTACAAGCCCAGATTAGAAATCTGGGGGTAATCCTGAATTGCTCCTTCCTCCCTCATATTCTGTTGGTCACAGTGCTGACAGCTGTATTCCCATATATACATGTCAAACCCATCTCATTTCTCAATCAGCTAGAGCGCGTGCAGCATTTGTAAAAGAGCCTGGCTCACTGCGCGCTGGGTCAGGGTGGCCGTCTCCAATATTTTCCAGCCCCACCGCTACCTCCTGAGCTCAGAGCCTCATCATTTGTCTTAACTTCTCTGTCTCCAACCCCCTTCTTACGTTACACTGTTTCCTGCCTTGGAGGCATTCTGAAGTTCTCCCAGATCATCTTTGTATTTCACGATTTGTCTTACCACTTAAACCCATAGCCCATTTGTCAGTGTTTCTTTAAAACTTTTTTATTTTGAAATAATTATAATAGAATTGCAGAGACAGCCAAGAGGTTTCCCGTCTCCCTTTACTCAGCTTCCTCTAATGTCAACATCTCACCAAGCAGAGGGTAAGATCAAAACTAAGAAATCCGCCTCAGGACAGTGCTTAACTGAATCGCAGAGTTTGTTTGGATTTCACCAGTTTTTACATTCATGTTTTTTCTTGGTTCTAGGAGGTAAACCCAGAATCCCCTGTTGTAATGGGTTGTCACATCTCCTATCTTTCACAACCTTGGCACTTTGGAGGAGGACTAGTTAGTTATTTTGCAGAATGGACCCCAATCTGGGTCTGTCTGGTGTGTTCTCATGATTAGAGCTGTATGTTTGGGGAGGGGTCGCACAGAGCTGATGTGTCCTCAGCGCATCATTTCAGGACGGACACGATGTTACTGTGACTGGTCACTTGTGATATTAACCTTAACCACTCAGTTAAGGTGGTATTGGCCAGGCTTCCTTCACTATAAAGTTTTACTGCTTTTCTCTTTGTTATTAACTTATTTGCAGGGAGACACTTTAAGACTTTAAAAATATCTTGTTTTTTTCTTACACTCGTCCTACTAACTATAATCGGTGGAGCATGTTTGCTGGTTATTACTGTGGTGGTCTAGTGGAGGTTTTCTAGTTTCCTATTCTCCCATTCCTTCTACATTTATTAATTCGAAGTCTTCTGTAAGGATAAGACTTACATATGTATCCAGTATTTATTTATATTAGTTTGGATACGAGGATAGTTACTTTATAATCATTCGGTTCAGTTCAGTTCAGTCGCTTAGTCATGTCCGACTCTGCAACCCCATAAACCACAGCACGCCAGGCCTCCCTGTCCCTCAACAACTCCTGGAGTTTACCCAAACTCATGTCCATTGAGTCAGTGATGCCATTCAGCCATCTCATCCTGGGTCGTCCCCTTCTCCTCCTGCCCCCAATCCCTCCCATCATCAGGGTCTTTCCAATGAGTCAGCTCTTTGCATCATGTGGCCAAAGTATTAGAGTTTCAGCTTCAACATCAGTCCTTCCAAAGAACACCCAGGACTGATCTCCTTTACAATGGACTGGTTGGAGCTCCTCACAGTCCAAGGGACTCTCAACAGTCTTTTCCAACACCACAGTCCAAAAGCATCGNATTAGAGTTTCAGCTTCAACATCAGTCCTTCCAAAGAACACCCAGGACTGATCTCCTTTACAATGGACTGGTTGGAGCTCCTCACAGTCCAAGGGACTCTCAAGAGTCTTTTCCAACACCACAGTCCAAAAGCATCGATTCTTTGGCGCTCAGCTTTCTTTATAGTCCAACTCTCACATTTATACATGACTACTGGAAAAACCATAGCCTTGACTAGACGGACCTTTGTTGGCAAAGTTATGTCTCTGCTTTTTAATATGTTGTCTAGGTTGGTCATAACTTTCCTTCCAAGGAGTAGCATCTTTTAATTTCATGGCTGCAGTCACCACCTGCAGTGATTTTGGAGCCCAAAAAAATAAAGTCAGCCACCGTTTCCACTGTTTCCCCATCTATTTGCCATGAAGTGGTGGGACTGGATGCCATGATCTTAGTTTTCTGGATGTTGAGCTTTAAGCCAACCTTTTCACTGTCCACTTTCACTTTCATCAAGAGGCTCTTTAGTTCTTCTTCCCTTTCTGCCATAAGGGTGGTGTCATCTGCATATCTGAGATTATTGATATTTCTCCCGGCAATCTTGATTCTACACTATGCTTCCTCCAGCTCAGCGTTTCTCATGATGTACTCTGCATATAAGTTAAATAAACAGGGTGACAATATACAGCCTTGACATACTCTCTTCTCAATTTTGAACCAGTCCATTGCTCCATGTCCAGTTCTAACTATTCCTTCTTGCTCTTCATACGGTTTTCTCAGGAGGCAGGCAGTATGGTCTGGTATTCCCATCTCTTAAGAGGACCTAGCGGTGTGTAGAATGAGCAGCTGAATTTAGAGTAGGCTCAGTCTACATTGTTGTTGTTTAGTCACTAAGTCATGTCCACCTTTTTGCAACCCCTTGAACTGCAGCACTCCAGGCTCCCCTGTCCTCCACTGTCTCACAGAATTTGCTCAGATTCGTCTCCATTGAGTCATTGATGCTATACTCTAAATGGTGAGTGTTAAATAGGGATGATTCCATGAGTCCCAGGAGGAACAGCATCTTGAAGGGTTTGGTCATATTGGTTTTGAGAATCTCTTCCTCACACCCAAAAAAGTACTTAGGCTGAAGTAGTAGCTATGCTAAAATTGAAAGAGTAATGAAAAGCAGGATAGATCGAAGTTCCAATCCTGGTTCTGCCACAAAAACATTCCTCTACCTTACCTATTACTTGTCAGTATCTAAAATACGGTTTTCATAATTACTGAATATCTGTCTATTCATTGGCTTGGCTGCCACCTGAAAACCATACCGTATTGAGTTCTGGGGGAAATATACTTAAATATTTTAAGTAAAGCCATGCCCTATAACAGTACTTGATTCTCCTCAATATGGCCTAACGTGCTGGTCTCATCTTCAGTTTCTCACCTTTACCCTCCCTTCAAGTCCAGCTGACTATGTATGTTCACAGCCTGGAATGCCCTAAGTAATTTGGCTGAAACTTACTTCGAGGTCCAGCCTCAGTGTCACTTGCTCTATGGGATGGCCTCAGTAACCCTGACAGAATTCATCTTTCTCCTCTGTGTGCTTCTGGGTGCTTCTCTGGGGCTTTTCATCCGGAGATATGAAAGTCACGTCTTTCCCTGTGTGACTTCTCCTTGGGCTTCAGAATTCCTTCAAGACAAGGATGAGGACTTATTTGGGATTGTATTTTCACACAGCGTTTGGCATATGGTAGACAGGCAAAAAGTATCTCTTGTATAGACGTATTGAAGTATTTCTGGTCTGCATTCAACATCTCTTTTTATACCTCTACTAACAATGATGCCCAACAGGTGCAGTGGAGCTGACTGCAGCCTCAAGAAGCAGAAGTCAGTTGTCTCAACTTCTTTGTTGGGTCAGCTCCCTTGGCAACAGTAAGCAACCTCTAGTTCCACTAGTTTGCTTTTCCAGTCTCTCTTTTCTACTCATCTGTCTTCTGTGTTTCCCCATAAGTGAGACTAGGAACAAAACCTCTAATGCACACCGTATGAAAAGGCTTGTGTTCATATTAAGTCACTTCAGTCATGACCGACTCTTTGCGACCCTACCACAGCCAGCCAGGATCCTCCGTCCATGGGATTTTCCAGGAAAGAATACTGGAGCAGGTTGCCATGCCCTCCTCCAAGGGATCTTCCCAACCCAGGGATCAAACCTGCATTTGTTACATCTCCTGTTTTGGCAATATGTTCTTTACCACTTGCACCACCTGGAAAGCCCCATGGAAAGGCTTATCTGCTAAAAAATGTTTTCATAGAAATGCAATTAAGCTGCTGCTGCTGCTGCAATTAAGTTGCTTCGACTCTCTGTGACCCCATAGATGACAGCCCACCAGGCTCCGCCATCCCTGGGATTCTCCAGGCAAGCACACTGGAGTGGGTTGCCATTTCCTTCTCCAATGCATGAAAGTGAAAAGTGAGAGTGAAATCACTGAGTCGTGTCCAACTCTCAGTGACCCCATGGACTGCAGCCTATTAGGCTCCTCCGTCCATGGGATCTCCCAGGCAAGAGTACTGGAGTGGGGTGCCATTAAGCTACACCTTATATACTCCTGTAGACCATTCTGCAATGCCTAGCACAGTCCTTGGCTCAAAAAATATTTCATCAGCATGGCAGAAGTCAAAATATTGTAAAGCAACTATCCTTCAACTAAAAATAAATAAATTTAAAAATATTTCATCAGTTAATACATGGTTTTATCAATGCTATAAAATACCAGAGAACTTTAGCTATTTACAATAGCAAAAATGATTCATTATTAGGGTATCACTTTTGTGAGGTACATGCATAGGGTTAGAAGATTAAGAGACTAAAAACTCTGTGCCTGCCCTATTATTGCCTCCACAAGCTACTGGGAGACTTGGCACATGCTATTGTGGTTAGTAAACTAATTTCATAAACTCAGTCAAGATAGACTCAATTCAGCCTCTGAGAAAGTAACACCAATTTTGAATGATGGCATCAAACTGGCCAGAGGTGAATTGTACTGTACACAGAACTGCAGGCAGCCCTCACATGCCTCTTCTGGCTAGATCTCCAGCCTCCGGGCATTTCAACTCAGCGACCACCAAAGGTTGTCACAAGTTTAGAACATCTGTGGAATAGAAGAGACTTCGGAGACCAAGTTCTTCCAGCCCAGAGACCATACATTCTCAGGAATATACTACAGGGACAATGAGAGAGCCAGAGTCATCTTCGTATGCTTACCAAGAACCTATGACAAAACTCTCTTTAAAAGTCTGATTTACGTACAGGTGAATCTATTTGTAGGACAGGAATAGAGACACAGATGTAGAGAATGGACGTGTGGGCTGGGGATGGAAGGAAGGAATTAATTGGAGGGGGGGAATGAATTGAGGAGATTGGGATTGACATACATACACAACTATGTGTAAAATAGAAAACTAGTGGGAATCTGCTGTATAGCAAAGGGAGCTCAGCTCGGTGCTCTGTGATAACCTAGATGGGTGGGATGAGGAGGAAGGGAGGTCCAAGAGGGAAGGAATATATGTACAGATATAGCTGATTCACTTTGTTGTACAGCAGAAATTAACACAACATTGCAAAGCAACTATACCCCCAATTTTTTTTAAAGTTTGATTTATTTATGTTTTCGTTAAGCTTTTGTCAGTTCTGTGTTATCAAGCTCTCTCTTGCTGATTAAAGTCTCTGATTAATTACATATGGAGAAATAAGTTCTTTAAAACTCGGGGGTTAGGGGAAAGGGAGATCAAATCTTTCAAAACAACGTTTATGCAGATAAAAACAATACAAGAGGTCCATGGTGGTGAAGAGTTTGCAAACTACTGACCTCGTCCAGCACTCTCCTTTTCCCACCCAGGAAAGGAAATTTGCCTGGGTCACACAGCAGGCTAGAGGCAGAGTCGGGGTGACTCTTTCCTGGGCCAGTGTCTTTTGGGCTCCCACACTATAGCATTCTCAGTTCCTTGCCCTGAATCTGTCTCTGCTTCCTGATTTTCCTGACATCACTGGCTGTTGCAGAGAGGCGGGAGCGCACTGCACCCAGAGGAAAGGAGACCAGGAAGTGCCCCAAGAGAGAAAAAAGCTGGAGACTAGCGACACCCACTGCTCAGCCCATGATGAGACATGCGAGCGTTCTGGGCAAAGGACCTCAGTACAGGAGCTCAGTGAAGGGGACAGTGAGGAAGACTGATGGAGGTGGCTGAAGGGAAGTACACAGGTCAAGAAGAAAAGATAAAATGGCTCTGTTTCCTGGAGGCATTGAGGATGTGAGACATTTACTCCACCAGCTCCTAATGGTTAATCAGTGGCCCTGTGCGGTGAGATGGAAGACAAACGGAAATAAAAGCAAAGATACAGAGTGACCACTGATTATGTAAGGGACACACTGGCCTCCTGAGATTTCCCTGATCTCCTCTCCCACAGTCCCTATTGCCTGCCTCCAGAGCTTACTTAGTAATAATACACACTTAGAGTCTGTTCTAGCAACTCACTCAAGCCTCGTAACAACCCTACAAGTAGGTACCATTATGTCCCCATTTTGTCAGTGAAGAAATGGAAACAGAGAGAGGTTAAAAAATTTTCCCAAGTCTCACAGCTAGTAAGGAGCACAGCTGGGATTCAGATCCAAGCAGTCTGACTCAAAGTCTGCACGCTTAAGTGAAAGTGAAAGTTCCTCAGTCGTGTCCGACTCTTTGCAACCCCATGGACTGGGGCCTGCCAGGCTCCTCTGTCCATGGAATTCTCCAGGAGTGGGTAGCCATTCCCTTCTCCAGAGGATCATCCCAACCCAAGGATTGAACCCAGATCTCCCGCACTGCAGGCAGATTCTTTGTCATCAGCCTGACTTGCTATGTAATTAACATCTCCTATTGAAATGCTGCTTTTTTCGTCTCAGTCTCTGACTGTGAATTCCCGAAGGTCAGGGACTTGGTTTTACTCATTACCGTATCCACTCTACTTAGACAAGTGCCTGATATATGGTATATTCTCAACAAATGTTTGTTAAATGAACCAAAATGCCCCTCTTTGTCTCCAAATCCTCCAGATTTCTAAGATTCCAGGAGGTCCCCTAGCTGGCATAGATTTTATTCTACCATCTCCACCCCAGTCCCTACTCTCCCAACAAGTTTGTTCTCATGAGACCTGCCTCCTACTTAGACAATTTTTCCTTCCTTTCCCCTCATACCCCAACATTCTATAGGGCCTCTCATTTGACAAGATCCTATTTTTAGCCATCAGAAATATGAACTTATGCTAATATTAATAGATTATCATTTATTGTCTCTCTTAGTGGGATTTCCTAACCCAAATGGAAAAACACAAATTCATTCATCCAGACAATTCAACAATTCTTTAGTCTGATTCATGGAAGGTTAGGGCAAGGCAGGATTTAAAAAGTCATCATGTTCAGTCTCTTCATCCTACAGAGGATGAATCTGAGTCCTGGAGAGGGAAGTGATGGGTCCTGATGATATTGCCAGTTAGGAGCACAGTCAGCTCTCTTAGGCCTTTATTGATGGATAGGAAATGGTCCTTCCCTTCAAGAAGTCTGTGGTAGAAGAATTCCTGCAGGTGTTAGTAGGGATAGTGTTGGAGTAGACAGACCTTCTGAAATCATCCCATATAGGTGGCCACCTACTTGATTGTCCCCTGCTTTGGGCATCTAACTGTGGTTCCTAGCAATCTGGGCCAGAGGTGGGGAGCCTGCAAAAGTAAGGAGGCTGTGATAAGCAGAAGCCAAATATTGGAAGGACCTCACTTTAATGTGTGCTTATAGTTTCAGTACAAGTAGCACCAATTTTCTGCAAATTCATTTTAAGACCTTCGAACTGACAGAACAGATCAAGAAGGCTTTTTTTTTGTTTGTTTGTTTCAAGCCTTAGATTTGGGGGAACATTTCAGTTCAGGACAATTTCATTAGTCTTCTCTGTTGACTGCCTGTAAAATGCTGTTTTCCTTCATGGCTTCATTCCCATCTATTCATTTACACACTATTCCTGACTGATCTCATCCATTCTCGTGGCTTCTAACCTGACCCTCAAATTCTTATCAACCTGGCAGTTCTCTCCCCTGAGCCCCAGTTGCTATATTGAATGCCTTTTGGACATCTTTATCTGGGTGACCACAGTATATTAGACTCTATAACTTTTAGGAAGGTTTCATCAATCCTTTTCTCCCTGGCCTACCCTATACCTACTACTCCAGACTATCAATATCCTGTGACAGACTCTCATAGCACTCTTTGTCTACAGTTTATTATTACTGATAATAGCTGTGATGGTTATATTTCAATTTGACTGAGCTCTGATGTGCCCAGGTATTTGGTCAAACATTCTGGGTGTTTCTATGAGGATGCTCTGGGATGGGATTAACATTTAATCAGTAGACTGAGAAAAGCAGATTGTCATCTGTAATGTAAGTGGGCCTCATGCAATCAGTTGAAGTTCTGAATAGACAAAAGGCTGCCCTCCCTCAAGTAGGGGAGAATTCTCCTGTTTGATAGCCTTTAAACTGGGACATCACTTTTCCTGGTTCCACACCAGCCTGCTGGCTTTGGTACTTGAACTGGGACAGCAAAGCTATAATTTTGGGACTTGTCATCATCCATGGTCTTCTGAACCAAGTCCTTATAATAAATCTCATATGTTCTATTGATTCTGTTTCTCTGGATAATCCTGACTAACACAATGTGCTAAGTCACTTCAGTCATGTCTGATTCTTTGCAACTCTATGGACTGTAGGCTCCTCTGTCCATGGGATTCTCCAGGCAAAAATACTGGGGTGGGTTGCCATTTCCTACTCCAGGGAATCTTCCCAACCTAGGAATCAAACCTGTGTCTCTTATGTCTCCTGCATTGTCAGGCAGGCTTTTTACAACTAACCCCACCTGGGAGTAAGCTGACTAATACAAAAGTGATAGCTATTTATTGCCTTGTTTTACTATACTTTATTTTGGGGGCTCCAAAATCACTGCAGATGGTGATTGCAGCCATGAAATTAAAAGACGCTTACTCCTTGGAAGGAAAGTTATGACCAACGTAGAGAGCATATTAAAAAGCAGAGATATTACCTTGCCAACAAAGGTCCGTCTAGTCGAGGCTATGGTTTTTCCAGTGGTCATGTATGGATGAAAGAGTTGGACTGTGAAGAAAGCTGAGGGCTGAAGAATTGATAGTTTTGAACTGTGGTGCTGAGAAGACTCTTGAGAGTCCCTTGGACTGCAAGGANTGGATGTGAGAGTTGGACTGTGAAGAAGGCCGAGTGCCGAAGAATTGATGCTTTTGAACTGTGGTGTTGGAGAAGACTCTTGAGAGTCCCTTGGACTGCAAGGAGATCCAACCAGTCCATTCTGAAGGAGATCAACCCTGGGATTTCTTTGGAAGGACTGATGCTAAAGCTGAAACTCCAGTACTTTGGCCACCTCATGCGAAGAGTTGACTCATTGGAAAAGACTCTGATGCTGGGAGGGATTGGGGGCAGGAGAAGAAGGGGACGACAGAAGATGAGATGGCTGGATGGCATCACAGACTCGATGGACGTGAGTCTGAGTGAACTCCGAGAGATGGTAATGAACAGGGAGGCCTGGTGTGCTGCGATTCATGGGGTCACAAAGAGTTGGACATGACTGAGTGACTGAACTGAAACAACTATAGCACTTATGTTAGGAAGAGTGATTAGTTAGTGTGCTGAGGTCCTTGTATTATTTAGTACGTGGATAAAGAGACTAATTAGCATAAGACTGCAAGTTAAATACACGATAAAATTTCTAAGTAAACCACTAAAATAACCCGAGTATATAGCCTCCCTACTTTCAATAAGGAGAAAATGAGAGGGAACAGAAGCCCTAATCTAAGAGGCGACAAGGATGAAAGGGGGACATAAGGAATCAGAAAAAGAGAGTAACAGGAAGTTCAAAATAAGCTGATACAAGAGAATCCAAGTATACTTATAAACCCAAGCAATGTAAATTGGCTTTATCCTTTTAAAAGATTGTCAGACTAGATAACAAAAAATCTTTCTATGTGCTGTTTACTAAACATCAGTTCAGTTCAATCGCTCAGTCGTGTCCGACTCTTAGCGACCCCATTAATCACAGCACGCCAGGCCTCCCTGTTCATTATCATATCTGGGAGTTGGTGATGGATGGGGAGGCCTGGTGTGCTGTGATTCATGGGGTCGCAAAGAGTCGGACACAACTGAACTGAACTGAACTGAGCTATGTGCTATAAGGAGAAACACATAACTGCACTTAACATCTTTACAACCCTACATGGTAGGGATTATCTCTATTTTAGAGATGAGGTATCAGGTTTAGCATGGGGTAGTGATGTGTCCAATGTACTCTCATTCCAAGGTCCAGTTTTCTGGTCACCTGTGTGTCTCTCTCACTGAATTGGACATATTCCTATATCCAAAAAATATATTCCTATATTTTCTTTCCTCTCTTGGCATCACTCAGATTCATCATATCCAAAAAAAGAATTATTTTACCTTTTCCTTGAAGTTGCTTAATTAAGGAAAGGGGTGGAGAGCACTAAAGGCCCTAAATTTTGGATATGCTATAAAGTGCTACCATGGAACTCTAAAGAAAGTGATGGAAACTTCTCACCACCAACATTTGCAGCACAATGTCTCATGCCTGCCCACCCTGTGAATGTCTTCCTTGCCAAGAGTTTCAAGTCTATCAGTAAATTAACTTCAAAAATTTAACCCCGAGAACACACTACAGTTTTATGATGAAAGTCAGTGGAAAATAGAACTTTATTCATTTATTTATTCATCCACTCATATCTATTGAATCTACTATTTTTAGGGAGACCTGGCGTGCTGCGGTTCATGGGGTCGCAAAGAGTCGGACACGACTGAGCGACTGAACTGAACTGAACTGGGCTAGGCATTGAAATTGACAAATATTTCCAAATTATAGATACAGGTAGATCTGTTTTATTTATTTATTTTTTTTTCATGATAAACCAATGAATTTTAATGTAAGACATTGTAGAAAGTTTATTGATGTGATTTTGGATACCACGTTGCAACTACTTTTTTAAGAAACTACTCCTTGCTGCGTTTGTTATGATATCAAAGAAGAATATTCACAGTTATATGCAAAAGTTATTAAAATACTTCTCCACAGGTAGATCTCTTTTAATGAGAAGTATGTGTTCTTATTGGAGTTTCCCAGGTGGCTCAGCAGTAAAGAATCTGCCTACAATGCAGGAGACTGGAGACACGGGCTTAATTCCTGGGTTGGGAAGATGCCTTGGAGAAGGGCATGGCAACCCTCCAGTATTCTTGCCTGGAGAATCCCATGGACAGAGGAGCCTGTCAGGCTACAGTACATAGGGTTGCAAAGAGTCAGACACAACTGAAGTGACTGAGCATGCACGCACACGTGTATATTCCTTTTCAGAAACAGAAATGATACACAATGTGTTTCACAAAAATAAGCTGTTTTTTAGAAAATTTGAAGACATTGAAGGTTTTTGAGCAGTATCTGAAGTCTGACAGCATTCTGAAGAATGAATTAGATGCAAAAAAGAGTGAAAGATTAATGGCATGGACATAAATTAAGGAGTAATTGCAGTAAGTTGGAGAATGTTGTAACTAGGTATAAGTTTAAAATGTGCTAGACTCAGGTACTGAAAGCAGAAATGGAAAGGGGGTGGGGTGGGTGAAAATGTATTGCAAAGGAAGAACTGACAAGATGTGGGAGCTAGCAGGTATTAAGGGAAGGAAGAAAAAGTGACTCTAGGGATTTGAGTGTGAGTGACTGGAAGAATGAAACTTTGGAAGAAGGAAGTGGTTTGGAGGCTAAAACCCTGTTTCAGATACATTGAGTGGGAATGTGGTGCCTCTGGGAGGTGCTCCTAGTGGGAAGTTGGTGAAGTGAAATATAAGATTGCCTAACCCATGTCCTCCATGGGTTCCGATTAGGAAAAGGAGTACGTCAAGGCTGTATATTGTCACCCTGATTATAACTTATATGCAGAGTACATCATGAGAAATGCTGGGCTAGAGGAAGCACAAGCTGGAATCAAGATTTCCAGGAGAAATATCAATAACCTCAGATATGCAGATGGTACCACTCTTATAGCAGAAAGTGAAGAACTGAAGAGCCTCTTGATGAAAGTGAAAAAGGAGAGTGAAAAAGTTGGCTTAAAGCTCAACATTCAGAAAACTAAAATCATGGCATCCGGTCCCTTCACTTCACGGCAAATAGATGGGGACACAGTGGAAACAGTGGCTGACTATTTTTCTGGGCTCCAAAATCACTGCAGATGGTGACTGCAGCCATGAAATTAAAAGACGCTTACTCCTTGGAAGAAAGGTTATGACCAATGTAGACAGCATATTAAAAAGCAGAAACATTACTTTGCCAACAAAGGTCCATCTGGTCAAGGCTATGGTTTTTCCAGTGGTCATGTATGGATGTGAGAGTTGGAGTATATAGAAAGCTGAGTACCGAAGAATTGATGCCTTTGAACTATGGTGTTGGAGAAGACTCTTGAGAGTCCCTTGGACTGCAAGGAGATCCAACCAGTCCATTCTAAAGGAGATCAGTCCTGGGTGTTCTTTGGAAGGAATGATGCTAAAGTGTACTTTGGCCACCTCCTGCGAAGAGTTGACTCATTGGAAAAGACTCTGATGCTGGGAGGGATTGGGGACATGAGGAGAAGGGGACGACAGAGGATGAGATGGCTGGATGGCATCACCGACTCAATGGACATGAGTTTGGCTGAACGCCAGGAGTTGGTGATGGACAGGGAGGCCTGGCGTGCTGCAGTTCATGGGGTTGCAAAGAATTGGACACAACCGAGCAACTGAACTGAACTGAGCTTAACCCATGTCTTCTGATTCCATGCAAATACTGCTTTAGTTGATTCACGAGAATGCTATACAATCACTTAAAGTGATGTACTTGAAAAGATATTTGTTCATTAACATGAAATGAAGTCTGCATATTAATGGAAAAAAAGTGAATAGAAAAATCTGAAAGGACTTACCCCAAATGTTAACAGTGGTTACTTCTGGGTGATAAGATTATGGTGATTTTTCCCTCTTCTTTATGAATGGCATTTTTAAACCTTTGGCAAAATTGTGTTATCTTGCCCTCATCTGAGTCCAGTCCCAGATCAATGACTGAATGAGATCTGCTCTTTCCTTCAGTCAGGGTGGCTCACAGTCTCCTGTGCTAGTGTCTGGGAGCTTCCCACAACTCTCCTCCCACCCTGCTCACAGGACAAAACCACACTGGCTGCAGCTCAGCCATTCTTGGCAGTCTTAGTGCCCTCTCTGGCAGCAGAGCTCCTCACGGGTAATGTGTGCCTGGGACATCATGGGGGCTGTCGGAAGGAAAGGTCCATCCTAGGAGGCAGCCTTCTCTTTGAAGAAATCAGGCTCAGAATCCACATGGAAGGAAGTGGTGCGGGGGGCTTTGACCCTGTCAGAACACAGAAAGCTCAGAGCCTGTTTCTCCTGAATAAGCCACGAGGCCTCTCAGTAGCCTTAGGTGGCCCTGCCCAAGCTCTCCTCTCTCTCCATCACCCAAGAACTGTGTGTGTGGAAACCTTTCCCCAGGCCTTCCAGGTGCAATAGCATGAGCGTGGGATTGGCACCAAGGCAGGAGAATTTGCATTCTCGCTCCACCACTTCCTAATCAAATGCGTGCCAAGCATCGCCACTCTGTGTATTAACTCATTGAATCCTTACACCAACTCTAAGAAGCTGGTGACAATTACAGTTTCTCCCAGCCCCAGAGAACTGCAGAGTTCTCCACTCACTCTGACCTCTCTGATTGCCACCCTACAATGTTCCTGCACCTCCGCTGAGCTCCGGCCACAACCATCTCCATCTTCTCGCTCCTTTTTGCTTCTCATCCCTCTGCAATCCTCTTTACTCCAATTGCATCAGTGGAGTCCCTCAGTAATCTTCAGGCTGCCAACTCCTATATATATTTTCCCTCATTTTGTATCACCTCTTTGTGCATTTGATTAAGTTGCCCAGTATCTCTCATTTAGCTTCCAAGATACTCTCTCCCACCCCCTAGCCCTATTTTCACAGGCTATCTTTCAAAATCTCTTTCAGATGCCACCTCAGATTCCTGCCTACCTTCTGTTGAGCCAAGGACACTGTTCTACCTCTGGGCCTTGCTCGTGTCCTCTTTGTTATACTTAGTACATTAGATTATCTTTGTTTACCTGCATCCCCTATAGGCCATCCCTTGAGGGCAGAAATCATACTCCATTTCTCTATTCTAAGTATTTAATACATAAAAGTTCAGTTTAATTGCTCAGTCATGTTCAACTCCTTTGCAACCCCATGGACTGCAGCATGCCAGGCTTCCCTGTCCATCACCAACTCCTGGAGCTTGCTCAAACTCATGTCCATTGAGTCAGTGATGCTATCCAACCATCTCATCCTCTGTCATTCCCTTCTCCTCCTGCCTGCAATCTTTCCCAGCATCAAGATCTTTTCAAATGAGTCAGTTCTTTGCATCAGGTGGCCAAAGTATTAGAGTTTCAGCTTCATTATCAGTCATTCCAATGAATAGTCAGGACCGATTTCCTTTAGGATGGACTGGTTGGATCTCCTTGCAATCCAAGGGACTCTCAAGAGTCTTCTCCAACATCACAGTTCAAAAGCAACAATTCTTCAGTGCTCAGCTTTCTTTATAATCCAACTCTCATCCATACATGACTACTGGAAAAACAATAGCTTTGACTAGATGAACCCTTTTTGGCAAAGTAATGTCTCTGCTTTTTAATACACTGTCTAGACTGGTCATAGCTTTTCTTCCAAGGAGCAAGCATCTTTTAATTTCATGGCTGAAGTCACCATCTGCAGTGAGCTTGGAGCCCCCCAAAATAAAGTCTCTCATTGTTTCCCCATCTGTTTGCCATGAAGTGATGGGACCAAATGCCATGATCTTCGTTTTTTGAATGTTGAGTTTAAAGCCAACTTTTTTACTCTCCTCTTTCACTTTCATCAAAAGGCTCTTTAGTTCTTCTTCACTTTCTGCAATAAGGGTTATGTCATCTGCATATCTGAGGTTATTGCTATTTCTCCTGGCAATCTTGATTCCAGCTTGTGCTTCATCCAGCCTGGCATTTCACATGATGTACTCTGCATAGAAGTTAAATGAGCAGGGCAACAATGTACGGCCTTGATGTACTCCTTTCCTAATTTGGAACCATGTTCAATGTTCTGCTGTTCCATGTTCAACTGTAACTGTTGCTTCTTGACCTGCATACAGGTTTCTCAGGAGGCAGGTAAGGTGGTCTGGTACTCCCATCTCTTGAAGAATTTTCCAGTTTGTTGTAATCCACACAGTCAAAGGCTTTGGTGTAGTCAATAAAGTAGATGTAGATGTTTTATTGGAACTCTCTTGCTTTTTGATGATCCAATGGATGTCGGCAATTTGATCTCTAGTTCCTTTGCCTTTTCTAAATCCAGCTTGAACATCTGGAAGTTCACGGCTGAAGCTTGGTTTGGAGAATTTTGAGCATTACTTTGCTAGCATGTGAGATGAGTGCAAATGTGCAGTAGTTTGAGCATTCTTTGGCATTGCCTTTCTTTGGGATGGGCTCAGTTGATAAAAAAAAATCTTCCTGGAATGCAGGAGACCCCAGTTCGAGATTTCTGGGTCGGGAAGATCCACTGGAGAAGGGATAGGCTACCCACTCGAGTATTCTTGGGCTTCCCTTGTGGCTCAGCTGGTAAAGAATCCACCTACAGTGAGGGAGACCTGAGTTAGATCCCTGGGTTGGGAAGACCCTATGGAGAATGGAAAGGCTACCCACTCCAGTATTCTGCCCTAGAGAATTCCACGGACTATATAGTCCATGGGGTCGCAAAGAGTTGGACATGACTGAGTGACTTTCACTTTTCTTTGGGATTGGAATGAAAACTGACATTTTCCAGTCCTGTGGCCACTGCTGGGTTTTCCAAATTTGCTGGCATGTTGAGTGCAGCACTTTAACAGCATCATCTTTTAGGATTTGAAATAGCTCAACTGGAATTCCATCACCTCCACTAGCCTTGTTTATAGTGATGCTTCCTAAGGCCCACTTGACTTTGAATTCCAGGATGTCTGGCTCTAGGTTAGTGATCACACCATCGTGGTTATCTGGGTCATTCCCTAGGTTGGGAAGATCCCCTGGAGATGAGGGGAAAATACATAATAGGTCCTCCTCAATAAATTGCTTATTAAATAAATTAATAACTGAGTAAATTGATGAGGACGATCAGGCATGCAAATAGCTCATTTAATAAATTTGCTAAGGACAGATAAAGGTAGTTGGAAAACATGACCAAATGGTAGAGAAACGTGGTTTTGCGTGTGTGTTCATTTTATTTAGGGAGTGGCTAAGACCTGAGACAAAGTGGTCCCTGAAGAGAGAAGAGGTTTTTAGCCTAAGGAAGAGCATAAGGCTTCTTCAGTAGCTCAGCGGTAAAGAATATGCTTGCAATGTAGGAGACACGGGAGTTGCAGGTTCGAAAGAAATGGCAACCCACTCCAGTATTCTTGCCTCGGAAAACCCATGGACAGAGGAGTCTGGAGGTCTATAGTCCATGGGATCACAAAGAGTTGAACACAACTGAGTACCATGCACAGTTCATTTCATAATTCGCACAGTTGGGCTTGCACGTGGTGGAAAGCCCGTGTAAAGGAAGTAGGAAGGAATGGGTGTGGGGAAATACCTGAACCAGAGCCTGTGAGGAAAGTCAGGATGGGCCCCAAAGCACAGGTGGAGGGATTAGCCGTGGACAGAGGAGGAGCCAGCGCCATCCCCTCCCCAGCTGGGCCCTGCCCTTCTCAGCAGCTTGTTAGCACCCCCCTCAGCTGTGGCTCCCCCAACCCCAGCTGCCCGCACCACCAAGACCTGGCAGGCAGGAAACAGGTGCTGCTCCTCCACTTGGTCATTCCTGAGCTCCGGGGGCATGGTCACCATCAGATGCTAATAACCCCTCTCTTCAACCACCAAACAGGGCTTTCTTTCTATTACAGTCACCCTAACCCCAGAATACTTTTCTTTAACTTCCTCCTTCTATTTATTAACATTCCCTCCTTAGCTCTTAGCCCTGATAGTCAGAAAACACTGTGGAGGACACTCTATTCCCATTATATATACTGAGCGTGAAATGGTCAAAGAAAAACTTAGTCAGTGTGTGTATGCGTGTGTGTGAGAGAGGGAGGAAGGGAGGGAGGGAAATGAGGGTGTTGGAGGAGGTGTTCCAATGGCTTTGTTTTTAGCTCAGATCTCAATCAGGAAGTCATTCACTCTGGCACCAAATAGATTGGGTCAGAAAACAAAGATGGGCCACTGAATGCGCAGAGAAGTGTAAAGAGCCAGCTGGAGCTGGAGCTTCTTGCAATTTAAGAGTGAGAAGCTGCTCTAGAATAATAATCAGGGTGGGCAGACAGGATTTTACAGAGTTTTATATCCAATTAGTCATTTGACAAATATTCTGAGTGCTTACTATATGCCTGGCACTGTGCTAGCCACTTAGAGGTATGCTGCTACTGCTAAGTCACTTCAGTCGTGCCCGACTTTTAGCGACCCCATGGACTGCAGCCTACCAGGCTCCTCCGTCCATGGGATTTTCCAGGCAAGAGTACTGGAGTGGGTTGCCATTTCTTTTTCCAACTTAGAGGTATAGCATTCAACAAAAGAGATCAAAATTACTACCATCAAGAAATTTGCACCTAGTGTGACTTGTATGCATAGGCCTGTCTGACTCTTTGTGATCCCATGGACTGTAGCCCACCAGGCTCCTCTGCCTGGGATTCTTCAGGCAAGAAGGCAGGTTGCCATTCCTACTCCAGTGGATCTTCCCAACCCAGAGATCGAACCCGAGACTCTTGCATCTCCTACACTGGCAGGGGGGTTCTTTACCACTATGCCACCTGGGAAATCACATTCATCTACTGTGGGGGGAACAAAAACAAACATCTGAAGTAGGTAAATGATAGGGTATGTTCAAAGGGGTGAGTACTGTGGAAAACAATAGACTTCACCATGGACCCCAGTGACCCCACCTCGTGGAAACACACCTAGGGTTTTCTCCCACACTGAATAGGTCTGGCCTGTGAGACTGATTGGATATGCAGAAGAGATGGTGAGTGACTTCCAAGGCTAGGTTATAAAAGACATTGCAGCTCCTGCATGGTTATCTCTTGGAATCCTTGTTCTGGGGGAAGCTGGTTGCCATGTGGGAGAGGTCCCTGTGGGAAGAAACTGGGACTTCCTGTCAAGAGTCTCACTACAAAGGAGACTCTTGAGCAGAGATTTGTAAAGAGGTCTGGGAAATAGGTGAGCAAACATCTGGGGATGGATATTGCAGGCAGAGGAAACAGCCAGTTGAAAGGTCTGAGGAGAAAGCATGCTTGAAGGATTTGAGAAAGAGTAAGGACTGTGTGGCTGGAGTGGAGAGATGGGGAGAGAAGTTAGTGATAAGGTCAGAGAAGTAATGGGAGGAGGGACAGTGGCTGGTCCAGAGAAATGAAAAATGATGATTGGATTTAGCTCCATAGCAGTCATTGTTGACCTTGATAAAAGTTGCTTCAGTGAACTAATAGAGATGAACGCCTGCTTGGTTTGAGTTTACAAGATAATGGGAGAACAGAATTGGAGGCAGCAACCGTTTTAAGGAGTTTTTCTGTAGAGGGGAAAAGAGAAATAGAATGTAGCTGCAGAAGAAAGTGGGGTCAAGAGAAGATATATTTTTTAGATGGGAGAAATGACAGCATATGGGCATGCCTATGAGAAGGAACCAGTGACAATAGATGATGGGGAGAAATGCTGGAGGGATATGCTTGAGTAGGTGAAAGGGGGTCAGATTGAAGGCATGAGTGGAGGAGCTGGATTAAAGAGGAGATGGAAGTTTCATCTAAGGAAAGGTCAGGAAGACAGAGAATATGGAACAGTTACTGGAGGAGGGCAGATGTCACGGTAGGAGGCTGTGGTAGCTCTTGTCTGATTATTTCCCCTTGCTCACTGGAGGAAGTCAAAGATTTTCTCAGCCATACAATGACAAAAACTGTGTATAAAATGAGCCAGTATATAACAAAGACAGAATAAAAACCCCAGCAGAAGAAAAACACACCTCGATATAGCCTGTTGTTTAGAAAAAAATGGCGTGGAACATAGAAGAGAACTACAGCATTGAACTACCTAAGACTTCACCAAAACCCCAGACAATTCAGCCGGACCTAAGGACTTTTGAGTCTACTTCATAGTTTTCTACTTCAAACCATAAATCCTTCATAGTTTTCATGTGCACTTATGTGTGAGTTTGCCATATGGCAAAATGTATAAAGTTTTAATGGCAGAATGTAAGTTTTATCATTCTTAATTTTCACATCTTCATCAAGTCCTAAGGTAAAAAGATATTTTTTAAGCTCTTGTTATATAGATATACATATGAAAATTAAGAATATCTATATATATATAGATATAGATATAAACAGGTTTCTCAGGAGGCAGGTAAGGTGGTCTGGTACTCCCATCTCTTGAAGAATTTTCCAGTTTGTTGTAATCCACACAGTCAAAGGCTTTGGTGTAGTCAATAAAGTAGATGTAGATGTTTTATTGGAACTCTCTTGCTTTTTGATGATCCAATGGATGTCGGCAATTTGATCTCTAGTTCCTTTGCCTTTTCTAAATCCAGCTTGAACATCTGGAAGTTCACGGCTGAAGCTTGGTTTGGAGAATTTTGAGCATTACTTTGCTAGCATGTGAGATGAGTGCAAATGTGCAGTAGTTTGAGCATTCTTTGGCATTGCCTTTCTTTGGGATGGGCTCAGCTGATAAAAAAAAATCTTCCTGGAATGCAGGAGACCCCAGTTCGAGATTTCTGGGTCGGGAAGATCCACTGGAGAAGGGATAGGCTACCCACTCGAGTATTCTTGGGCTTCCCTTGTGGCTCAGCTGGTAAAGAATCCACCTACAGTGAGGGAGACCTGAGTTAGATCCCTGGGTTGGGAAGACCCTCTGGAGAATGGAAAGGCTACCCACTCCAGTATTCTGCCCTAGAGAATTCCACGGACTATATAGTCCATGGGGTCGCAAAGAGTTGGACATGACTGAGTGACTTTCACTTTTCTTTGGGAATGGAATGAAAACTGACATTTTCCAGTCCTGTGGCCACTGCTGGGTTTTCCAAATTTGCTGGCATGTTGAGTGCAGCACTTTAACAGCATCATCTTTTAGGATTTGAAATAGCTCAACTGGAATTCCATCACCTCCACTAGCCTTGTTTATAGTGATGCTTCCTAAGGCCCACTTGACTTTGAATTCCAGGATGTCTGGCTCTAGGTTAGTGATCACACCATCGTGGTTATCTGGGTCATTCCCTAGGTTGGGAAGATCCCCTGGAGATGAGGGGAAAATACATAATAGGTCCTCCTCAATAAATTGCTTATTAAATAAATTAATAACTGAGTAAATTGATGAGGACGATCAGGCATGCAAATAGCTCATTTAATAAATTTGCTAAGGACAGATAAAGGTAGTTGGAAAACATGACCAAATGGTAGAGAAACGTGGTTTTGCGTGTGTGTTCATTTTATTTAGGGAGTGGCTAAGACCTGAGACAAAGTGGTCCCTGAAGAGAGAAGAGGTTTTTAGCCTAAGGAAGAGCATAAGGCTTCTTCAGTAGCTCAGCGGTAAAGAATATGCTTGCAATGTAGGAGACACGGGAGTTGCAGGTTCGAAAGAAATGGCAACCCACTCCAGTATTCTTGCCTCGGAAAACCCATGGACAGAGGAGTCTGGAGGTCTATAGTCCATGGGATCACAAAGAGTTGAACACAACTGAGTACCATGCACAGTTCATTTCATAATTCGCACAGTTGGGCTTGCACGTGGTGGAAAGCCCGTGTAAAGGAAGTAGGAAGGAATGGGTGTGGGGAAATACCTGAACCAGAGCCTGTGAGGAAAGTCAGGATGGGCCCCAAAGCACAGGTGGAGGGATTAGCCGTGGACAGAGGAGGAGCCAGCGCCATCCCCTCCCCAGCTGGGCCCTGCCCTTCTCAGCAGCTTGTTAGCACCCCCCTCAGCTGTGGCTCCCCCAACCCCAGCTGCCCGCACCACCAAGACCTGGCAGGCAGGAAACAGGTGCTGCTCCTCCACTTGGTCATTCCTGAGCTCCGGGGGCATGGTCACCATCAGATGCTAATAACCCCTCTCTTCAACCACCAAACAGGGCTTTCTTTCTATTACAGTCACCCTAACCCCAGAATACTTTTCTTTAACTTCCTCCTTCTATTTATTAACATTCCCTCCTTAGCTCTTAGCCCTGATAGTCAGAAAACACTGTGGAGGACACTCTATTCCCATTATATATACTGAGCGTGAAATGGTCAAAGAAAAACTTAGTCAGTGTGTGTATGCGTGTGTGTGAGAGAGGGAGGAAGGGAGGGAGGGAAATGAGGGTGTTGGAGGAGGTGTTCCAATGGCTTTGTTTTTAGCTCAGATCTCAATCAGGAAGTCATTCACTCTGGCACCAAATAGATTGGGTCAGAAAACAAAGATGGGCCACTGAATGCGCAGAGAAGTGTAAAGAGCCAGCTGGAGCTGGAGCTTCTTGCAATTTAAGAGTGAGAAGCTGCTCTAGAATAATAATCAGGGTGGGCAGACAGGATTTTACAGAGTTTTATATCCAATTAGTCATTTGACAAATATTCTGAGTGCTTACTATATGCCTGGCACTGTGCTAGCCACTTAGAGGTATGCTGCTACTGCTAAGTCACTTCAGTCGTGCCCGACTTTTAGCGACCCCATGGACTGCAGCCTACCAGGCTCCTCCGTCCATGGGATTTTCCAGGCAAGAGTACTGGAGTGGGTTGCCATTTCTTTTTCCAACTTAGAGGTATAGCATTCAACAAAAGAGATCAAAATTACTACCATCAAGAAATTTGCACCTAGTGTGACTTGTATGCATAGGCCTGTCTGACTCTTTGTGATCCCATGGACTGTAGCCCACCAGGCTCCTCTGCCTGGGATTCTTCAGGCAAGAAGGCAGGTTGCCATTCCTACTCCAGTGGATCTTCCCAACCCAGAGATCGAACCCGAGACTCTTGCATCTCCTACACTGGCAGGGGGGTTCTTTACCACTATGCCACCTGGGAAATCACATTCATCTACTGTGGGGGGAACAAAAACAAACATCTGAAGTAGGTAAATGATAGGGTATGTTCAAAGGGGTGAGTACTGTGGAAAACAATAGACTTCACCATGGACCCCAGTGACCCCACCTCGTGGAAACACACCTAGGGTTTTCTCCCACACTGAATAGGTCTGGCCTGTGAGACTGATTGGATATGCAGAAGAGATGGTGAGTGACTTCCAAGGCTAGGTTATAAAAGACATTGCAGCTCCTGCATGGTTATCTCTTGGAATCCTTGTTCTGGGGGAAGCTGGTTGCCATGTGGGAGAGGTCCATGTGGGAAGAAACTGGGACTTCCTGTCAAGAGTCTCACTACAAAGGAGACTCTTGAGCAGAGATTTGTAAAGAGGTCTGGGAAATAGGTGAGCAAACATCTGGGGATGGATATTGCAGGCAGAGGAAACAGCCAGTTGAAAGGTCTGAGGAGAAAGCATGCTTGAAGGATTTGAGAAAGAGTAAGGACTGTGTGGCTGGAGTGGAGAGATGGGGAGAGAAGTTAGTGATAAGGTCAGAGAAGTAATGGGAGGAGGGACAGTGGCTGGTCCAGAGAAATGAAAAATGATGATTGGATTTAGCTCCATAGCAGTCATTGTTGACCTTGATAAAAGTTGCTTCAGTGAACTAATAGAGATGAACGCCTGCTTGGTTTGAGTTTACAAGATAATGGGAGAACAGAATTGGAGGCAGCAACCGTTTTAAGGAGTTTTTCTGTAGAGGGGAAAAGAGAAATAGAACGTAGCTGCAGAAGAAAGTGGGGTCAAGAGAAGATATATTTTTTAGATGGGAGAAATGACATTATATGGGCATGCCTATGAGAAGGAACCAGTGACAATAGATGATGGGGAGAAATGCTGGAGGGATATGCTTGAGTAGGTGAAAGGGGGTCAGATTGAAGGCATGAGTGGAGGAGCTGGATTAAAGAGGAGATGGAAGTTTCATCTAAGGAAAGGTCAGGAAGACAGAGAATATGGAACAGTTACTGGAGGAGGGCAGATGTCATGGTAGGAGGCTGTGGTAGCTCTTGTCTGATTATTTCCCCTTGCTCACTGGAGGAAGTCAAAGATTTTCTCAGCCATACAATGACAAAAACTGTGTATAAAATGAGCCAGTATATAACAAAGACAGAATAAAAACCCCAGCAGAAGAAAAACACACCTCGATATAGCCTGTTGTTTAGAAAAAAATGGCGTGGAACATAGACGAGAACTACAGCATTGAACTACCTAAGACTTCACCAAAACCCCAGACAATTCAGCCGGACCTAAGGACTTTTGAGTCTACTTCATAGTTTTCTACTTCAAACCATAAATCCTTCATAGTTTTCATGTGCACTTATGTGTGAGTTTGCCATATGGCAAAATGTATAAAGTTTTAATGGCAGAATGTAAGTTTTATCATTCTTAATTTTCACATCTTCATCAAGTCCTAAGGTAAAAAGATATTTTTTAAGCTCTTGTTATATAGATATACATATGAAAATTAAGAATATATATATATATATATATAGATAGATAGATAGATAGATAGATATAGGAGAAGGCAATGGCACCCCACTCCAGTACTCTTGCCTGGGAAATCCCATGGACGGAGGAGCCTCATGGGCTACAGTCCATGGGGTCAAAGAGTCGGACACGACTGAGCGACTTCACTTTCACTTTTCACTTTCATGCATTGGAGAAGGAAATGGCAACCCACTCCAGTTCTTGCCTGGAGAATCCCGGGGACAGAGGAGCCTGATGGGCTTCCGTCTATGGGGTCACACAGAGTCGGACATGACTGACGTGACTTAGCAGCAGCAGCAGATAGATATATATATACACCAGGGTTTCTCTGGTAGCTTAGCTGGTAAAGAATCCACCTGTAATGCAGGAGACCCTGATTTGATTTCTGGGTCAGGAAGATCCCCTGGAGAAGGGACAGGCTGCCCACTCCAGTCTTCTTGGTCTTTCTTGGTGACTCAGACGATAAAGAATCTGCCTGCAATGTGGGAGACCTGGGTTCAATCCCTGGGATGGGAAGATTCCTGAAGGAGGGCATGGTAACTCACTCCAGCATTCTTGCCTGGAGAATCCCAATGGACAGAGGAGCCTGGTGGGCTACAGTCCATAGGGTTGCAAAGAGTCAGACATGACTGAGCCACTAAGCACAGTACAGCACATAGATATCTGGATTGGCTGGATCTTACTTGACTTTTGAAATTAGTATATGGTGTCCCAAGTTTTTGTCCTGAGTTTTTAGCAATAGAGTATTCCATACTCTGTATTATCATATAACATTATATTCAGAATCATCTCTCCATTCACCCAAACAGTATCTTGGATTGAATTGGTACCCTCATCTGTCTCTTTCCTCCAGGTAAAATGTTTGTTTGGGACATTCAAAGGTATCCCTCTTACCGGCTGTAATTATTAAAATGAGGGCCAATCATTATCTCTGACTTGTCCTAGTCCCCTCCCTCTTTAGGTTCATTAAGCCTGCATTCAAACAGAACTGTGGCCAGCTACTCTAAGTGCTCAGACTTGCTTTGATATGCTTGAGCTCCCTAAATAGGCAAACGACTCAGCTCACCCGCCCTGGACCCTCCTACATCCCCTTTGTTCCATAAACTGAGGGGAGGATAATTCTTTTTTATTAAGACCCATCTAGGATAAGTTAAATAGCCTGCTGATTTCCCATGAACTACCATGAGTTATTTTCAAGTCTCTTTAGATAGCACTGGGGGAGGTTGGTGGAAAAGGAATGGGGAGGGTGTTTGACTCATGTTTGAGAACTGTTCTACAATAAAGATATTAAAAAAAAAAAAAAAGATTCCTTCAGTATGGACTTCCATTCAAACACAAAGCTTCTCTTTATTTGAGTAACAAAAAATCCTATTTATGCTTACAATTGTGCATTAACCAAAGCCTCAAATTAAATTGCAAGAGAATTGAGAAAATAGGGCTATTACAGTATTTGAGTTATTTACTGAAGTTGAGAAAGAAAAAAAAAGACTGTTCTAGCTTCCTCCTACCTTTTAGCCCTCTGCCTTTCCCCTCCCTCCCCAATTCCCCTCTCTTCCTCTGTCTGTCTGTCTGTTTTTCACACTTTGTCACAGGAAATGACTTTAGAGGGGTCTTAGGGAACATGATCCTGCCCTGGCTTTAACTGGCTGCCTATTGACCCTCAGATGGAGTGTACAGTTTGTCCTCTATCCTGCTCTACTCCTGCTTTTCGTATCATTCCTGCTGGAATCATTCATTCCACATGCACTGAGTTCTCTCCATTTCTAAAGCACTATGATCTATAATTTGGGGGAAGAACAGGCTTAAAGAATTGAATGATGTAGTCTCCATAGAAGGACTTTTATCATTGAGATGTAATCATACATATATATTGTTGAATGATGCATATATATTGCTGTCATTTAGTCAATAAAATCTGTCAATGGAATTCTCTAGGCAAGAATACTAGAGTGGGTTGCCATGCCCTCCTCCAGGGGATCTTCCCGACCCAGGGATCAAACCAGTGTCTCTTACATCTCCTGCACTGGCAGGTGAGTTCTTTATCAGCAGTGCCAACTAGGAAGCCTGTTGTTCAGAATAGCACAGCTCAAATGATGGCATAGAAGAAAATGTCCTAATACAGCAGGTAATAGATCACACTCCAGATAACAGATCCAAACAGCATGCTTAACATGTCTGCTGCAGCAGGCTTCCCCAGGGACAGTGAACGGATATTTGCCTTACATCTACCTGACCAAAGTGATCACCAAGAGGACACTCTCAGGACAAGAGTGGGTTTTCTCAAACACACTCAGACTTCACCACCCAAGAGGCAGAAGCTGCTGCCAGTCCCCAGCTGGCAGTTTAGTGAGCTCCATCAGGGTTAAAATCCATTTTCTACCTGGCAACCTATTACCCTTTTATGAATCCTTCATTGTGTCTACTTCTGATTCCGGTTCTAAACTTTTTTTTAAGGCAGCAAAAGATCTCACATGACAAACTTGAATATCTAAAAATGTGCAATCCTTTCAGTAAACTAAATCTTTAGTGTCCTAAGCAATAGAGTGGCACTTGTCATATGCTGCTACTTAGGCTTTTAAAAAATGTGAAACTGATCATTTTAGTTTAAAGCTGTGACTCCACATATATCCAGCTGAATATGAAAATAAGTAATCATTTTCTAAGCTTCATAATATTTAGTGACTAATGGATCAGTCTCTGAGTGAGTTTCTTTGAGTCACTCTGAGTCAGTTATCTTCATGACTACAATAACTATATTAGTTTTGTAGACCTGAGTCAGCCTTCTAGCTCAGACACTCCTGGAGTACTGATAAAATAGGCCCCTTCAAACAGAAGTTGTTGTTCAGTTGCTAAGGTGTGTCCTACTCTTTGTGTCCCCATGGACTGCAGTCGAATATCAGGCTTTCCTGTCCTTCACTATGTCCCAGAGTTTGCTCAAACTCACATCCAGAGTCGGTGATGCTATCTAACCATCTCATCCTCTGCTGCACCCTTCTAATTTTGCCTTCAATCTTTCCCAGCATCAGGGTCTTTTCCGATGAAACTGAAGAAGACACCTCAATTTCATAACAAGCTCCCCAAGTGCAGCCATGGTCTGAGAACCTTCCTGAGCCATCAGTCACATCTCTCTCTGACATCTCTTTAACAACAGCAGCTCTCAGGTCCAGGAAAAAAACACTTTTCACTGAATAACAAAGACTTTCATCAGATGTGATTGACTAGATAGTATTCTCACACACAGAACATCCTTAGGCTTCTTTTCAGATCTTAACCACTGGCTCTCATTGAGTTGCTACTACATGCCAAACTCTGTGAAAAGCTATTAGGTATATCATGGATAATCTTAAAGAATCTTAAAGAAATTCCTGTGAGGTGGAGCATCATTTTCTTGTTTTCACAGATAACAAACAATTCTACCTGCCTTGCCTAAGGACGTGTAGAAGTAAGTGGTAAAACCAGGATCCAAATGCTAATTTGCCTGGATCCAAAGTTCTTCCTTTTTCTTATTTCTGTTCTGGGTATTTCCTGCTGGCTTATCAGAGAATAAGTATTGGTGGTCACCTGTATAAGCCACCAAGAATACACAGAAGAACTGTACAAAAAAGATTTTTACAACCCAGATAATCATGATGGTGTGATCACTTATCTAGAGCCAGAAATCCTGGAATGTGAAGTCGAGTGGGCCTTAGAAAGCATCACTATGAACAAAGCTAGTAGAGGTGATAAAATTCCAGTTGAGCTGTTTCAAATCCTAAAAGATGATGCTGTCAAAGTGCTGCACTCAATATGCCAGCAAATTTGGAAAACTCAGCAGTGGCCACAGGACTGGAAAAGGTCAGTTTTCATTCCAATCCAAAAGAAAGGCAATGCCAAAGAATGCTCAAACTACTGCACAATTGCACTCATCTCACACGCTAGTAAAGTAATGCTCAAAATGCTCCAAGCCAGGCTTCAGCAATATGTGAACTGTGAAATTCCAGATGTTCAAGCTGGTTTTAGAAAAGGCAGAGGAACCAGAGATCAAATTGCCAACATCCATTGGATCATGGAAAAAGCAAGAGACTTCCAGGAAAACATCTATTTCTGCTTTATTGACTATGCCAAAGCCTTTGACTGTGTGGATCACAATAAACTGTGGAAAATTCTGAAAGAGATGGGAATACCAGACCACCTGACCTACCTCTTGATAAATCTGTATGCAGGTCAGGAAGCAACAGTTAGAACTGGACATGGAACAACAGACTGGTTTCAAATAGGAAAAGGAGTACGTCAAGGTTGTATATTGTCACCCTCCCTCAGTTAAGTTCAGTTCAGTTGCTAGTTGTGTCCGACTCTTTGCGACCCCATGAATCGCAGCACGCCAAGCCTCCCTGTCCATCACCAACTCCCGGAGTTCACTTAGATTCATGTCCATCAAATCAGTGATGCCATCCAGCCATCTCATCCTCTGTTGTCCCCTTCTCCTCCTGCCCCCAGTCCCTCCCAGCATCAGAGTCTTTTCCAATGAGTCACCTCTTCGCATGAGGTAGCCAAAATACTAGAGTTTCAGGTTTAGCATCATTCCTTCCAAAGAAATC
>SJYX01000109.1:0-35401 GCA_006410675.1 Oreotragus oreotragus
CATTCTCCTACTGCCTTCAATCTTTCCCAGCATCAGGGTCTTTTCCAGTGAGTCAGTTCTTCGCATCAGGTGGCCAAAGTATTAGAGTTTCAGCTTTAACATCAGACCTTCCAATGAATATTCAGGACTGATTTCCTTTAGTTGGATCTCCTTGCACAACTAAAGAAAAACTAAAGAGCCTCTTGATGAAAGTGAAAGAGGAGAGTGAAAAAGTTGGCTTAAGACTCAACACTCAAAAAACTAAGAAACGGTCCCATCACTTCATGGCAAATAGATGGGGAAACAATGGAAACAGTGACAGACTTTATTTTGGGGTGGGGGGCCGGGCTCCAAAATCACTGCAGATGGTGATTGCAGCCATGAAATTAAAAGACGCTTGCTCCTTGGAAGGAAAGTTATGACAAACCTAGACAGCATATTAAAAAGCAGAGACATTATTTGCCAACAAAGGTCCGTCTAGTCAAAGCTATGTTTTTTCCAATAGTCATTTATGGATGTGAGAGTTGGACTTTAAAGAAAGCTGAGCACCGAAGAATTGATGCTTTTGAACTGTAGTATTGGAGAAGACTCTTGAGAGTTCCTTGGACTGCAAGGAGATCCAACCAGTCCATCCTAAAGACCTAATTTATATGTATTAAAAAATACTATTTGTTGTAGATTTGTTGGCTTGATACTCTCTTGCTCTGTTTTTGAGTTTCTAAAGAGAAAGACTTCAATACTTAGAATGTTTCACAAATTTGTGATTTTTTTTTCTCTCTGGTAAAGGCATCATTGTACTTTAGTTTTAATATGAGGGAAAATGAAGGTGGGAGTGGAATTTCTATTAAATATTTGGAATTTTTGTACCCCCAACATCTAAAATATGCATGGGATTTGGAAAATGAATTAGAAAGAGAATCTTTCACAGATATTTAAAAAATGCTCTTCTAAATGGTGAAGAGTTCAGATTTCTGAATAGTGCTATTTCGTTTAGGAGCTTAGGTTGCTAAGCGGTATGTAATAATCTCTATTTTTCTTCTTGAGTTTTATTTTAACTTTCTACAGAATGAAAGATCTTTTATTGAAAAAATTAATTTTAAATGTCTACTTTGCTCACATAAACTGTTTTGCTGGTATAAACTAACAATAGTACAGACTAAAAATATATTAATTTTATATTTTGGGGAGTGGACCTCTGCAAAGGAAAGAGAGAGTGATTAGAATCAGCTTTGTTTCTTGTCTCTCTCCCCCTAAACTCTTGGGTTAGTGGGAAGCTGGAGATGGCACAGGAAACAGGGGTTGTGATTTCTTCTCTTAGACGTTAATTTTAAAATAAAAGAGGACAGATGGCCAGAACAGCTCCCAAAAATGCATTTTATGAAGACACGAGTTTGGCCATTTAGAGCCGTGTCTAAAACAGATTCAGTGTTGTACGAATGTTTAGCAGGGCCCCTGGCATACGCGGCTCTCAGTCTTTTTTTGTGGAGCCAATGAGTGAAATCAGAATAATTGATTTCGATAATGAGACCTTCACTAGTGTGGGTTTCCATTGTGGGCTGAAATCACCTGTATTTTCAAAACAAACTGTGTGTGCTCATTTTGGTTGACTTGGTTGAAGGCAGAAACTTTCTAACGCTCTGAAGTCCGAGCACAGCTTCTCACAAAAGCATTCATGTTACAGTGATGCAATATGGAAATAATAACAGGTTGAGTTTTAATCATTTCAGCGGCACATGTCTCCTCTCCCTCCTCACTCCTTTTTATCACATGTAATTACATTATTAGGCATCAGTAGCTTAACCACAATAAACAGTAATTGCTGGGAAACTGGTTTTTAATTTGGAAAGAGGAATGCTATGTAAATGGAAGGGAGAAGTATGAACGTGTTGTTTTGTGACTCTTTTTGTGTAACTGTTTAGCAATTCAGGAGGTGATTTAAGTTTTGCCTGCCAATGTTTGATGCTAGATTTTTATCGAAGGAAAGGTCATATCGTTTTCACGTGTGCTTAGTTAGAGATTTGTTTAAATGGAAACATAAGCTAGCAAGCGTCAGTCTCAAATTTGGGGAATGAGTTCCTGCATAAAAGCTTTGTGTCTCCATGCTCCAATGTAAAGAGGAAAAAAAAAAAAACAAAAACATATTGTGTGTCTTTTTCTTTCTGCTCTGGGAGTGCAGCAAATGTGAGCAATGTTGTGAGTTCAGACCACCTGTGAGACTCCAAATTGCTTTCTTAAATCTATGTTGAATTAAGTAACTACAGTTGATTATAGTATTTAAAGCAAATCAAGGAATATTCAGATGAATCAGTGGATAAACACATTTAATAGTAGTATGGACCTTACTCTTATTGCAAATGGATTATTATCCAGTGAAACCATGCTTTCATCTTGTAAAGCTTTCCAGATTACAGGAAGCCAGGGCAGCTGTATTTTTCAAAACCTCACGTGTGATCCAAAAGCACCATTTTCTAGGAGAAATGAAGTTCTGTGGATAAACAGTATTTGTAAGCAATGCCTAACCTCTTTTCTAAAAACCTCAAACATACACCTGGTGACGGAAAGCTCTCCTGCCAGATAAAAGGGAGTGTTCTCAGTTAACCACGGGAGCAGCTTGGCTGGGAGAGAGACTCACGGAGCAGGTGCTGCCAGGTCTCCAGTTCCAGTGTGCAAAGGATATAAGCAGATTTCTCTGGCCTCAGGGGTTGAGGGCTATTAATATAAGCAACCCAGCACACTTCCTTCTGTGTTGCTGGCTTTGTTTTGAAGGATGTACCCACATAAAATTCATTGGCTCAAGGAAATGCAGGCTGACCTAGACCTATGTAAAACTGTGATTGGTAGAAAAGGCTGCACGTATCCTTCAGAGAAAGCTATGACAGTGCAGCTGTTTCAGTCCGGGTAGGTATTGTCAATGGGACTGAAGGGAGTTGAAATGCGTGCAAGAATGGCTCACAAACAGAAGAGCTCTTCCAGTTTGCCTGAGTCTGAATAGTTCCCAAAACTTAAGACATTTGTTTGGCCTGAGTTTAAGATCTGGCAGGTTTCCTTTGTACAAAATTCTATTTTTGATACTCCTAAACAGTCACTTGGTAACTTTTCAGTGCCATATGTGTGTGTATTTTTTCTCTCTGTTGTTCAGGGCATAGCGTTAGTTTATTTTTGTAGCAAGATAAGTCACTGGTCCTGGAACTGTTTGGTGGGTGTCAGGCCAGTACATCATTTGTGTTTGTGGTTACTCTTCATTGCTCAACACAACGGCTTCTTTGCCTGGCATCTCTACCTCTCATTAGGCAGTCAGCATATCACAGCAGTGCCTCCCTCCCCAAATAACCCTGGAACAGAGACGCTGACACAACCATCAACCCTCGCCAAGTACAACAACATGAGGTACCATCTGCCCTAAGGAGGACCATCCCTAGAAACCTCAGAGACCCCTGGGTTGACCCTCACAGCAATGGGATTTTCACTCTTGCTCAACGTTGGGGATTTGAATATCTCTTAGGACAATCTTCCCTTCCCAAGTGGTTATGGATATCATACTCATAAAAGAAATCTTCTTGTGGACTATATTTTGCCTAAATCTGTGCATCCACAGTCTCTGTTTAATGACTAGATCATCAGACTGAGGTCACAGCGCTGGGTGATGTATTGGTGATGTTGCCAACTTCTACTGGCTCAGATGGTCTTGCTGAATAATCAGTATATGCTTTCATAGGTACAGAGTAAGAGACTCTTCACTGTTTCCCCTTTCTCTATTGACCTGTAGGAATCCTATTAGGATCTTAAGCCTCTGATTGATGATCGGTTCATTGATTGCCTGTGAGAGGTGAAATCAACCCATCCTCTGTTCCTCAATGTTAGTTTAGGTGGAGAGCGACAGCAGCCCTCTGAAATGAGAGCTCTTGTAAAGTAACCATAAAGTGGAAAGGATCAGAGGCACCTGTGGAATTTTCATCCTTAAATTTTTTAGCAATGAATATTGCAATTGAAGCACTGTTAGTATTTTCAAGAAAAACAGTAAAAGTAGACTGTTACAATTAGTTCTTCCAATTAGATGTTCAAGGAAAGCATAAAAATAAATGAAGTGTTATCTGTTTGCTGACTTGTATCTTTCCACAGTCCTTTTCAAATGGAATTTATTTAGCCTAAAAATGGAAATTAATTTTGCATGATAGCTTGCGTTTCTGTCTGTTCTGGAGATGGGGTAGCTACTGACTGATACCTTGCTTTATTATCTGTTGGTCTTGGCAGCACCTTTCTCTTCCACAGCACTTTCCCAGAATGGTTCAGTAAAACAAATGCAATCTTTGGAGAACTTTGGTTCCTTGTGGCTGAGATAAATATATGTCAACTTAAAGTGGGTTTTGTTTCCTTCTATGAATGGAGTCTTAGAGAATTGCCATTGTAAAAAGAACTGAGAAGTTGAAGTGTGATAGAATGAAGTTTCCCTAAACGGTTATGGTTTGAAGCCTCAGTACATTGAGTGATTGTTCTAAGATTGGTCCCTCTTGTCAAAGGGTTTGCTACTGGTTCATATCCAAACTGAAGATGAGGGGAGCAGTTGTAAACTGCAGGTTCAGTTGGAACATAGTTGGGGGAAAGTCTCCATCTGGCCCTCATCCCTTGTTTGAAGTGCAGATGGGAGCTGATAGATCTGGGCAGCATGGCATGGGGTGGGGTATGCAGTAGGATCTAGGGGATTTAGAGTAGCCATCCTATTCCTGTTGCACTTTTGAAACCTCTGACTCTATAACTGCCTCATACAAGTGTATGTTATAAAATAGATGAACAACTAGATCCCTAACCAATCAGAAAGGGAACATTATCCTAAGAGATTCACAAACACAGAAGGTTAGTGGAACCATAACTTTTAGAAGCGCTGTATTCAGAGCTCAGCATGGAAATAGCTGGAATAAAGTGAGTTTTGAATGCCGACAACTGCTTTATTTTCATACCAGCTAATGAGTTAATGTGCCTCACATCCTCTAACCTTTCTGGAATGGTGAACAAATGGAGAGATGTGCTGAGTAAGTGGTGGAAGACAACATGAGCCCGAAGGCAATTAGCTGGAATTTAAAGGAATAAACCATGTGTTTATGATTAAACTAGTAAAAGCCTGTATGTAAATCTAATTGGTAATGCTTTATCTAAAGAGAAGTGATAAAATCCCTAATGTTTTCCTTGATCTCTCAAACTGTCTTTAAAATGGAAAATGCCTTCAGAAATTAAATTAGCATGAGAGGAAAAGGAAGAATGATGTTAGTGTGTGTGTTTCTGAGTTGAAGGTTCTGATGTGGATCGGTGTTAATGGAGGCATCAGAGACAAATTTGAAGGTTAAATTAATGTATTTCATGACAAGAGGAGCAAGTGTTGTGTGAGAAAGCTCAGGGGCTTTGGGTAAGCGGGGCTAAATACTGGTTTTTGCTTCTTTAACAAGATCACCATTTGCATCTATGTCTGGAAATAAGTAACATGATTGTTAGAAAGCAAAATGCTGTTTTTATTATTATTGCCACTGCAATAATCTAGTCAATCCAAACTAGATGACTATGATCCATGGAATCTTCAAGGAAAACCAAATTTTTTTTTTAATAAAGTAATGGAGTTAGGATTTGCTCATCTGTTCTTAAAAATCTGTTTTTTATAATATGGAACATATGTTAATCACTCCATCTTTTATTAAACTGAGGGAAAATTCTTGTCCAGTGGATTAATTCTAGATCCCAGGAATGTGGAACAGTGGAGAAGAACAGATTGAGACAAATGCCCGTTTGTCTCACCTCTTACCCACAGAACAGTGATTTCTAAACTGCTGGTTGTGACCCTTTCGAGAATAATCAAATCAAGCTAGTGGGTTGTGACTAGCATTTTAAAAGATGAAATGGAATAGAAAAATATCACAGTACATTGACTCTAGTGAAAAGTCAGTACTGTTCTGCAAACTTTGTATTAGCCCTATGTGTGTGTGTCCACGCAGGTGTAAGTAGTCATGATGGAAGACAGGTTTTTTCTATATTCTAGAGCCTCAGCTTTGGAGGCTGCTTTAGGCTTGGGTAAACCAGAAACTTGCCTGGAGAATCCCAGGGATGGGGGAGCCTGGTGGGCTGCCGTCTATGGGGTCACACAGAGTCGGACACGACTGAAGTGACTTAGCAGCAGCAGCAGCAGGCCAGAAACCCTACCACTGTTTGGAGAAGTAAGGCTGACCAGTCCAGGGTAGGGTCCTGGGTCTGACTCAGAGGGCTTCCATACCAGCCTAGCTTTCTGATCCCTTATTTGGAAGCTGCATTATACCTGCAGGTTCAGCTGCCTGTACTTGTCTGTCCCCCGACAGGTGAAGAAATGCTTTCATTTATCACAGTGCTCCTAAGTGTTTCCTGCTCTCCCCTTGACCTGCACTGACCCAGAAACTAGATACGTTTGTCATGTATGTGTGTGTGTGTTCAGTTGCTCAGTTGTGTCCGACTCTTTGTGACCCCATAGACTGCAGCCCACCAGGCCTCTCTGTCAATGGGATTCTCCAGGCAAGAATACTGGAGTGGGTTTGCCATTTCCTACTCCAGGAGTTGTCATGTAAAAAGAAGCACAATTCTCTAGTTCTTTTTTCTTTTTTAGTTTTTGGATAGCTTTTTGGAGAAATAGTTCATATACAATACCATATAATTGACCCACTTTAGGTATGAAAATCGTGTCTTTAGGATATTCACAGAGTTGGGCAAGCGTCACCACAATCAATTTTGGAACATTTTTACCATCTCAAAAGGAAGCCCCGTATCCTCTAGCTATCATGGGTTCCCCAGTCTTTCTTCTCGTGGGTTGATGTTACTGACTCGGCAAAAGCTTTGAGGAACAAGGTGAGCTTCTATATCTAGGTTGACTCAGTTTATTGTATAGAAATACACTTATAAACCATATATGTCACTATACTAATGTATTGTTGTATCAGACACTGATGAAGTAGGAAACCTGATATTTTCCCCATACTCCTCTGTGGTCATCTGGGGTACCCCACACCCTTCTTTATTTTTTAAATGCCCTTGGTGTATTATAGACAGCCCACTTCAGTTAGGGCCCTGAAACCTCTTAGACTCTCTTCCTGCCCTCTGCACCCTCCAACCCACTTCTCACAAACTCCAGGTGGCTTTTTTAGATTCCAAGGGTTTTTTTTGCCCCCACTTTGCCACTACTGTATCTTGGCTGCTCTCTGCGCCTGGAATGCTCTCTGTCTCGATGTGCTTCTGAAGGACTGCTCTCTAAGAGAATTCCCAGGTTCGCCTCCTGTGCTGGTCTTCTATAATCTCCTAGCACAGTTAGGCGTTCCCGCATCTCTCTTCCCTTAACAGTTCATGCCAATTTATTATAACTTAATAAGTGTATTTGCTGGTGTCCCATGCTAGATGGCAAGGAATAAACTTGTAGATTGCTTTCTTTTTTCAGTTCAGTTCAGTCGCTCAGTCATGTCCGACTGTGACCCCATGGACTGCAGCACGCCAGGCTTCCCTGTCCATCACAGACTCCCGGAGCTTGCTCAAGCTCTTGTCCATCGAGTCAGTTAACCTATTAGAAACAGTGTTGTGAAGAACATTTTCCCTTGCACATGAATCTCTGTACATTTCCACCCATCTCCTTAGGCTAGATTCCTAGAATGTCCGTGTCATTTTTTTATCATACTTAAAAAAATACCCAGAAAAATAGGTTGGGATCAAGATTGCAGAGTGGCTTTAATGTCAGACTGAAGTAATTTCTAACATTAAAGCTTGTTTATGGGGATGTTACTTGTGCAAGTTTGCTAAGGCTTCTGTTACAAAGTGTCACCAACTAGATGGCTTAAAAAACAAGTGATTGTCTCAGGGCTCTGGAGGAAAGAAGTCCAACATCTGGGTGTTGGCCTGGTTGGTTCCTTTTGAGGACTTCAAGAGAAAGGTCTGTTCTGGGCCTCTCTCCTGGGCTGCTTCATGGCCTTCTCCCGTATGTGTGCCTGTGTCTGTAACTTCCCCTTTTGGTGGGAGGAAGGGATAGTGAGAGAATCTGGGGCTGACATACATGCACTGCTATACTTAAAATGGATAAACAACAGAGACCTACTGTATAGCCCAGGGAACTCTGCGCAATATCGTGTAGTCACCTAAATGGGAAAAGAATATGAGAAAGAATAGATACGTGTATATGCATAACTGAGCCACTTTGCTGTATACCTGAAACTATCACAACACTTGTTAACTGACTGTACTTCAATATAAAATAAGTTAAAACAATCCCCCCAATCTCCCCTTTTGTAGAGACAGCAGTCAGTTGGATTAGGGGGTCTCCCTAGTCTAATATGGCCTCAGCTTAATTAATTACATCTGTAATGACCTTATTTTTGAATAAGATCACATTCTGAGGTTCTATGGGGTTAGGATTTCAACATTTAAATTAGGGGAAACACAGTTCAACTCATACATTGATACAAAATTGAATTTATATTTTGTTTGGGAAAGTGTGATATATTTATAATACTGGAATTTTTCTAATCAGGAACAAGATGTATTGCTCTTTTATTGAAGTCCTGTTAACATGTTGTATCAATTACATTCTATAGATTTATTTGACTTGAGGCACTTAGAAAATTACAGTATTTGGGAAGTAACATCAGAATACAAATACTGGGTGAACTGTGTTAGGAAAATTAGGTAGATATGAGAATGAAGTGAGGTACCTAGCAGATTGTTGGCACTCCATAAATGTCCATGGAACAAATTTGCTTGAGGGAGTAAAATCGTAAGGCACAAAATTTAATTTTGCAATGTAAAAATTGTGGGAAATGTTGCTGTATAATCTAGGATTACTTACATATTTGAAATAGTCTAAAATTGTCCTTTATCAGAATAGGCTTTAAATAGGGTAATGTACTTTGTGTGTATAGTTTATCATAGAATAAGCTAGTAGTATACTAGTAGACTACTAGTTTATCATAGTATAGGAGGTGAAATATTATTATGCAGAAAGAGTTTGCATAAACTCATTACCACTTAGGGTCTCCTTTTCCTTCTCATGTTAGTCTTTAGAAGTACAGGTAACTGAAAATTATTTATGTTACATGGGGAAAAAAGAAATAGTTTCAAAAGGTATTTTTAGAACATTTGTTTTCATGGTCAAAACTTCCTGTGCTATAACCCTATTGTCTTTCCAAGTCCTGGGAGTTTTTCTTCCTCCTCGGTCTTTCCCTTCCCAGTCAAGTGCTGTTCTCCTTTTCCTTCTCATGTTAGTCTTTAGAAGTACAGGTAACTGAAAATTATTTATGTTACATGGGGAAAAAAGAAATAGTTTCAAAAGGTATTTTTAGAACATTTGTTTTCATGGTCAAAACTTCCTGTGCTATAACCCTATTGTCTTTCCAAGTCCTGGGAGTTTTTCTTCCTCCTCGGTCTTTCCCTTCCCAGTCAAGTGCTGGTTCAGGAATATTTGAAGAATGGCCTGTTGTATCAGCTTGCGACATTTCACGCTTCATCTCAAATCCTGTAGCTGAAAGCAGAAATATTTTAAGTTTTGAAAGCATGGAAAACCTTTGCATGGCACAGACCTGCAGTTCCTGGTTTCAAAGAACTGCCTTGAAACTGGCTACCTTATTACAGTGCTCAGTTCGANTCACGCTTCATCTCAAATCCTGTAGCTGAAAGCAGAAATATTTTAAGTTTTGAAAGCATGAAAAACCTTTGCATGGCACAGACCTGCAGTTCCTGGTTTCAAAGAACTGCCTTGAAACTGGCTACCTTATTACAGTGCTCAGTTCGAGCTTCTACATTTTGGGTGGCACTGCACATTCAATTATTACACTGTTGGCTTTTCTTTCTTCTTTTTATGATGCACAAAGATTCATCTCTTGAGCTAATTTCCACCCACCCCATCCTCTTCCTTTGGCTTAGGGCATGTTCCTTGAGGGAGTCTTCACTTCCACTATGCTTCCTCATAAGCCCTAGGACAGGCTTTCTGGACAAAGTCTTTTATTTTCACCATCAGACAACCCAGCCCCTGCCTGGCTCCTCCTCTAGGCTCAAGATCGCAACTACAGAACCCCCATCCCTCCAGTACAGAAAAAACTGCAAAGAGGCAAAATGTGCTTTTGCTGCCATGGCAACCACCGCCTGCTACTTCTTAGCTCCTTTTTGAAGTTATTTCCTTGTTGTGAAGGCTAATTTGCATCAAGTTATCAAATAGCTGGGCTCAATGCCTTCACTGTTCCCAGTCTTCATTTGAAGGCTTCTCTTGCTTCCTTTCAGAACCTTTACTATAGCTGTTTAGTGCATAGATTTCTTCACTGCAGATAACCTAGAATATTTCCCGGGCCAATGCCCTCTAGAGCATTTCACAGACTTATAAGTCCCACCGTGTGAGTGGTGCATCAGCTTGCTATGCTGACTCTCAGTTTGAAAATATGTCTTGGATGATGAATTGGCTGTGAATCTGAAATAGGGTATTATCTTCCAGAGTTTAGACTTAACACATGGTAGCTCACTTTGGGCCATTGTGAAGGCAAAAATTCTTTACTCCTCCTAACAATGGTTGACCTACAAACAGCTCTCAGGGACTGCTTGAATGCCTACCATTAGTATGGACGGAGATGTCCGGAAGACCGTGGGAAAACAGAACCGAGTGCAGGCAATGAGGGGAGCACAGAGACGGCTTCTAGTGATGTGACTAGGAATTTGAGGTGGAATTTGGGTGATCACTGAGCAAGAATCCTGAAGTCCTTGAGGTGATGTGGTCCCTGAATCCCTTTCCTAAGTTTTGCCCCAAGTAGACTTCTCACTTCACTATAAATATCTTCAGGGTTGTTTGGGAAAGTCACTCTGTTTTGGGAATACCATTTCAACCTTACCCATCTCCTCCTTCAGTAGCTTTTTCATACTGAGACTGCCTTTCTAAGGGCAGCCATTATGTCAGTTTATCGCTGGGTTTTCCAACCATTTAGATTCCCTGGATTGTATACAAACATTTGTATCTGTTGAACAGTTAGGAGACAGTAGTAGAAAGGAGTGATGTGCTCAAACAAAGCCATGGAGGCAAGCATCCAAGAAACGCTCATATGAAATGTTGATTTGCTGTCTCCTTCAACAGACTTTTGAGGACTGATAAGTTGTAGGGCATAGTGTAGATGCTGAGGACTTAGAGATGATAGGCGTTGTCCTGGTTTCAAGAGCAGGGAAGGGAGTACATCAATCTAAAGCCCACTCTATACCTCTCCTCAATTATACTCTTTGCATATTTAGAAGCATTTTGGTGTTTTATCATTCCCATGTACACTTTTATGTTTTCCCCATATATGTGCATCCATAAACTATGTATAATATTGTTTTGCATGTTTTTGAACTTTATAGAAATAGTATCACACTGATTGAATCATTCTGTAACCAGTTTTCTTTGCCTTGAGATTTATTTGTGTAATTCTAATGCATCATTTTTGCTCCTGAATGTTGTTATATGAAAGAAGCATTGTTTGTTCATACCATCTGTTAATAAACACTTGGTGGTACTGGTTTAGTCACTAAGTCGTGTTCGACTCTTGCGACCCTATGGACTGTACCCCACCAGGCTCCTTTGTCCATGGGGATTTTCCAGGCAAGAATACTGAACTGGGTTGCTATTTCTTTCTCTAGGGGATCTTCCTGACCCGGGGATTGGAACCAGGTCTCCTGCGTTGTAGGCAGATTCATTACTGACTGAACTACGAGTGAAGCCCAATAAACACTTAGGATTTGTCAGTTTTCCACCGTGGCAAGTCTTGCTGGAGGGAACAATTTGCACATGTCCCTGTACAAAGTTTCTCTAGATTTGTTTGTGTAATTGTTGAGTCACGTGAGCTGTGTTATCTCCAGGCTTTCTAGATTTTCATCAGTTTGTTGCTTCTCAAACTGATTATGCCAACTGACTCTCCCACCAGCACTGAATTTGAGTTTCAGTTCGGTATATTTTCATTGACGATGGAGTCTGTTGTCTTTTTTAATACTTGCCTTTATGGTATTTTTATAGCTCCCTGAACTTTTGTCTTCTCATCACACTTGTCCTTGCCAGACTGTAGACTCTTAAGAGGCAGGGTCAGCACCTGTCCACCCTCGCATCCCCAGGAGTTATCTAAATCTGACTCCTTCATCCCTCTCTTGTACCACAAGGCCGATTTTAGATGCCATGTCTTCCTTGAGCCCTCAAAATGAGATGGCTCTTTCTTCTTTGGGGATGAGCCTGAAGCATTTTATTTGCATCTCTTTTATGTTTACCATAGTCTGACCTGACTTATATCTAAAGGTATACTTTTCTGTTGCCCCTAACTGATAAACTAGCTCTTGGGGACAGAGAAGGTCTTACTCATCTTTGCGGCACGCACAGTACCTGGACCTTGTATGTTCTAGGTGCTTGGTAGATATTTGTGTGTGTACTTCAGTGCCTGCTATGTTCTGGGAAATCGCTCACAGCCTTCCTACTTCACTGTATTGGATTTGGGGTTGCCAACAAAAGATATGTACTCATGGTAGGCTGTTGATCGGTGGCCAGGGGGTGTTCTAGAAGGACTGCAGAGACAAGAGGACTTCTCACGCCACACCTGCCCCAGTGCTGAGGTTGCTAGTCTCTTTATCTTTGTCAGCAAAACGGAGAAAATGGTATCTCTTTGCCTTAATTTGCTTTGAACATTAGTTAAGTTGGACATCTTATGAACATTAGCATATATATATATTTTTCCCTTTGTAAGATTTCTGTTCATGTCCTTTGTTCTTTTCTTTTAGAGTGTCTCATTGTTTGTATGCCTTTTTCTAGGTTTGTTTGTGTAATTGTTGAGTACTTTTTCCCAAGTATATACTTGTTATTATTAATCACAGTATCACAGTATGACACACTCGGAACCATCCCTTCTGACCCTGGACAACTCTTCAGCGCTACGTGAGTCACCAATGACTCTGTTGATAGTCACCCACTTTCTTCTTGCCCCAGTCCCTTCTGATACTCGTAACCTGGTCATCTCCTACTCATCCTTCAGAGCTGAGTTTAAATACCATTGCTTTGGAGAGGCTTGTGCAATCCTGTCCTCCCAGCTCATGGAAATCACCCCCTTCCCCCACTGTCCTCTTTCACAATTGCTTTCATGCCCCCTTCATGTCCTGACTGCTATTTGCAATTTATGCACGCTTAATGTTTTTACCCGCCACTACAATATAAACCCCTTCAAGGTCTGGGACAGAGGCTGCTTGGTAAATAAGAGAGTGAGTCCATTTAACAGCCAACTGGTTCTCTTTAATCATTCCTTTATTCAGTTAAACCAAAATTAAATTTCTATTTCATCAGATGGTAGAGAAGTTGTTAAAGGCTTCCACTTGCATTCTTTAAAAATGGAAATGTTTGCTAAATGGAAACTAATAAAAATAGAGCTTTTTCCAATGGGCGGTTGATCAGGAGAGAGAGAATGTCCATCTGGAAGCAGAGCAGCCGTATGTCTGGGAGTGGGCGTGGCCAGCTGTTCTCGCTGCGCTGAGCGTGCCCCGCCCCTCCTGGTATGTTTGCCCAGGAGGCTTCTCAGAAATCTGTCGCATTTGAATAGCCCTCTGAGTGTGACTCTAGGTGGTGTGTCTAGTGGTAGTGCACATTATACAGATATTTCTAAAAGATAAAGCCGAGACGTAAGCTATGCCAGGCACGTCCGCATTCCCAGCAGGCAATCTTCTAGGGAGTATTTGTGAATCTGATCTGATTATTAGGCTATTTTCACACATGGTAGGTGTGCTTTAAGGGCAATTCTATGCTCAGTGGTGAGAAAATGGGAGATTGAAGTCCTGACCTTCTCTAATTCTGCATCAGATGTTCTGAGAGCACAGAAAACCTATTCCTGAGGGTTTTACAGCTGTGTGTGCCTGTGCATGAGTGTGTATGTGTGTGTGTGAGTGCGCATTCAAGGACATTGTCAAATTTAATGCAAACGCAGTCCTTTAACTGGTTAGTTTGGGATTATTGACGTGAATACTATAGATATAGCCATTATATATATACTGTATTTCTCCATGGGCTTGACTATTGTAAATATTTACGTGCATTTTCTTTTCTAGAATACAATTTTCCCAGTTTTGAAGGCAAACAATAGCTGGCTATTCTGAGATGAACAAAAGGGAGGCTGCTATCAATTATAGTGTATAAAGTATGGCTTTAGAAGAAAGAATGACTTGTTATTTAATGTATCAAACAATATTGTGAGCAAATTCTAGTTGGCCACATCTGGGTGTGTCCCCTTTGACCCTAAAAGGAGAAGAGTGAGCCAGGAATGAGGAGGTTGGAACCAGTGGATTGTGTGGATTGGAGAGAGAGACACTGCTAGAACTGGTCCTTAGAACTGAGCCTGGGGACTTGGGGAGGACATGGCTTTAGTCCAGTTGTGTGCAAAGTCAGCTGCATGTGATCTTCAGTTATTATTTTAAATCACCTTCTGAGAATGTAGCTTAAACTCGCATGCATTTCCAGGTGGTTGGCATCATCTATTTAGTCTTCTTTTAGATTTATTTCATACCCTGCCCAAAATGATTTTTAGCAAGCAAGCAAACAGCCATCCTGCACACATGCTGGTGAGGACTTCTGCGTTTGGTTGCTTTGACTCAGTACATATCTTCAGTTATTATTTTAAATCACCTTCTGAGAATGTAGCTTAAACTCGCATGCATTTCCAGGTGGTTGGCATCATCTATTTAGTCTTCTTTTAGATTTATTTCATACCCTGCCCAAAATGATTTTTAGCAAGCAAGCAAACAGCCATCCTGCACACATGCTGGTGAGGACTTCTGCGTTTGGTTGCTTTGACTCAGTACACAGATACATTTAATGCTCCAAGTTTGATGAATTATTTAAGCCCTACATTGTTAACTGCTGTGGTTACTCAAGAATGCCAAGAGTTTTTTAATCATTTTGGCTATAATAACCTGTTCCTAAGGACAGACTCGAGCTGCAGACACCATATCCAATGGTGGTGGTTTCTGACTTGACCCTAAAGATTTAGAAAGTCCTTGTTCATTTATACCTACTAATATAATATTATATAATTACTTATCCAGTTAGTGAGTTCATATTTTAACATTCCTTTTTTTTTTTGATTTATAATGCTGTGTTTAATTTCTGCTATACAGCAAAGTGACTAATTATACATATATATGTGTATATATTAGAGAAGGAAATGGCAACCCATTGCGGTATTCTTGTCTGGAGAATCCCATGTGCAGAGGAGCCTGTCAGGCTACAGTCCATGGGGTTGCAAGGGTCGGACATGACTTAGTGACTGAATCACCACCGTGTGTGTGTGTAAATTCTTTTCCATATTCATTTCCATTCTGGTTTATCATAGCATATTGAATATGTTCCCAATATTCAAAACTTATTACTTTTTAAAAGACTTTTTATTTTGTATTGGAGTATAGTCAATTAACAATGTTGTGATAGTTTTAGGTAGACAGCAAGGGGATTCAGCCATACATATACATGTATCCATTCTTCCCTAAACTCTCCCATCCAGGCTACCACATAATATTAAGCAGGGTTCCCGTGCTATGCAGTACGTCCTTTTGTTTTTTAAATATTCCTTTATTTCTGTTTTTATTTAGTTCCCGGATCTGAGACACTTGTCTTTTTTTTTTACCTGCATGAGTTTGGGTTTTTATGATATTGGTGGAATAGCTAGCTCAGTATCTTTTATTACAGTAATGATTTTGTCAATAAAAATATTTGATCCATCAGAGTTATAAAACATGACTCAGTAGCAGCGTAGCTTTATCAGGTATTATTTTGGAACATGACTGTGTTTATATTTTTCATACAGCTTATTATCAATGTTTGTTTTAGAGCTCATACCATATCATTTTATTAACAGAGAAAATGAACAATCCAATTGGATTCTCTGTTTTTGTAGTCTTCAGAAATCTGTACTACTCTGATGCATTTTTCTAATTTCTCTTATTATATTCATTTGATTTGGGGAGAGAGGGATGATGTTTTCTTGCACAAAAGAGCAACCACAAATTTCCCAGTTGCAGCAAGTAATACACGTTGTCTTCGCTAATATCAGATTTAAGTTTAAAATGATACTGTGCCCTGGACCACCTTCCTTGACCAATGTGGCAGTTTTGAGGAAGATGCACTAAGGTAGGGGCAGGTAGAAGACACTGCCTTTATCGGATAGCTGTTGCCACCTAACATACCATTCTGCTCTAGTTACTGTGCCTCCTTCACTAACTACCCCAAACTTTAGTGGCTGAAAACAGTGACAGACTTTATTTCACTCATAGACCTGCAGTTGGGTCAGAGTTCTGCAGGGGTAGCTTGTCTCTGTTCCATTCAGCATCTACTGGGTCAGCTTAAGGGCTGGGGGCTGGAATGATCTGTGGCTCGCTTACTCACATGCTTCATGGATGATGCTGGAGGTCAATAAAACCTTGGGTAGGACTGACACCGTAGTACCTACTTGTGGCCTCTCCGTGTGGCCTAGACTTCCCCACTACATATATGGGGGCTGGGTTTCAAGGACAAGGACAATGTTCTGTTACTATGTAAGAAAGACATACCAACCAGTATTCTGTCACTGATGCTCAGACCATCAGAGCTAGAGCACACACAGGGAAAGGACCATTTGGAAACTGGGCACTGCAAACCTAAAAATCCAGAATTTATACATTAGTTAAATACAGGGAAAATGTGTCTTCTCTACAGGAGGCATGCTGTATCAGATATAGTGGGTTTATTGGATACATAAATCAATTTAGACAAGCTTTTTGAAATATTTTAACTTTTCAACAGTCAATTTTATCTTGCTTTCACAGTCTCATTGACATTATTCTACTTATAATAAATTTGATTATTGTTTTATAGGTATAGACTATCTGTTTTCTGAAGGCCATAATAAAACCTAGAGGGAGATTATAGGATCTGAGATCTTTACCTCCATGACTTACGGAAATTAGGTGCACTTTAACCAGTTCCACCATACCACTGGTTTGGGAGGTGATGTCATATTAGTAAGAACTAACATTTATTGAGCGCTTAGTATATTCTAGGCACTATTGTAAGTAAACACTTGGTATAAATAGCTCATTTATTTCTCCTGGTAGAACTGTGAAGTCATTTTATCATTTCCAATTTAAAAGTGAGAAAACAGTAGAGCTAGTAGTTAAGTAAAAGTGCAAGTCGCTTAGTCCTGTCTGACTCTTTGTGACCCCATGGGCTACACAGTCCATGGAAGTCTCCAGGCCAGAACACTGGAGGGGGTGGCCTTTCCCTTCTCCAGGGGACCTTCCCAACCCAGGGATCGAACCCAGGTCTCCCGCATTGCAGGCAGATNCTAGTAGTTAAGTAAAAGTGCAAGTCGCTTAGTCCTGTCTGACTCTTTGTGACCCCATGGGCTACACAGTCCATGGAAGTCTCCAGGCCAGAACACTGGAAGGGGTGGCCTTTCCCTTCTCCAGGGGACCTTCCCAACCCAGGGATCGAACCCAGGTCTCCCGCATTGCAGGCAGATTCTTTACCAGCTGAGCCACAAGGGAAGCCCATTAAGCAGTTCGTCCCAAATTATACAGATGTTAGGAGCTGCAGCTGAGTTAAAACATAGGCAGTTTGACTGTAGAGTCTATGCTCCTGATGTGGTGAAGATAGGAATTTGGACAGAACCTAGGTCTTTGACTTCCATTTTTTCCCTGAGAAATCGCATGATGCTGCATCTGTGAAGGCTTGTGTAAATGACCTAAACAAATATTTTGCAGATCATCTAAAAGTTCATTTGTAAATGTCACTCTTAGATGCTGATGTGAGATTTTTAAAAAAATCTTTAAGATACCATCTTTTCTCTTTGAAGACTTTGCAATTTTATAAAGGTAATGTTAAGATAACACGGCTAGAATATAAGCCAAACATTGGAGAAATAAATGAGAACTCATTGAGTGGGAAATTTCAGAGAAAGGTGAGATGATGGCGCTTTGGAAACAGTAGACATCACCTCTCTGTGATGTAAAACAGAGAGGGGGTTTGGGCAGCAAGGAATGGATCTGAGTAACAAATGACTGGCACAGATGGAATTATAATGTTGTTTCCAAAGCACCAATAATTATAATTATTATGCTGAAGTCAAATTGAATTTTGAATAGGCCTTGACAGGTACCTAAGGGATAGAATAGGGGTGGGAAAACACTAATCACATATGTAGGGAAAGCTGCATGTTGTCAGTCTGGATATGAATAAGGAGAAAGTAGGGCTGTGACTGGAAGGGTAATTAAAGCTGGATGGCTGAGCCTGTCTTCTGAAGAGCAGGCTGAGGAAGTTGAACTTTTTCCTGAGACAATGGGGAGTAATTGACAGAGTCTGAATAGTGTACTAGAGAGGAAGGAATTTGTGTGACCTGATATGCACTCTTGAGACACGCTGAGTCACTTAGTTGCTATTTAACCTGTGTAAGCCGCTCTCTAAGCCTCACTGGACTAAGTTATAAAATGGGGATAAAAATATTGACCTCCTAGGGTTTTATAAGGAAAAAATGAACTATGATATGTCAAAACCCCAATGCTTGACATAAGCACTGTTTAAATGATGATTTCTGATGTACTTTTATATCACATATTGTTTTGATGGTGAAGATGATTATGGCTGGTTTCATGATAACAATTATCAGGATAAATTAAAGAGACTCATCTGGATGGAGTATCAGTCTTTACTAAGGAAAACAAAAACCATATTGGATATTTAAACAGAGGGAATTTAATAGATGGATTGGTCATGGTTTAAGGGCTAAGAAGCCTAAACTGACAGTGAGCCAACCCAGAGATTAGTAATGGTAGGAAGATGCTACTATTCCTAGAGCTGAAAGGATCCAGGGAGAAAATAGTGTGACCTGAGCCCAGAGAGTGAGGCTGCTCAGTGGGAGATGGAAGTGCGATGAAGACTGCCAGTGAGAGCTAGGACTCTGGAAGGGAGGGGACTAGAAATGCCTCCCATGGCAACGCGAGGGATGGAGAAGCTCCCTGACTTTTCTATTGCTCCTGCCACTGTTCACCAAAGCCGCTCACTGACAACTTGCCTGGAAGCCGGTTGTCAGAGGCAGCTGGGAACTAGAAGTCCCTTGTGATGTAAAACAGAGGCGGGGCTGGGCAGCAGGGAATGGATCTGAGAGGCAACAAATGACTGGCACCTGTGGTATTATAATTGGCTATATCTATGCTGAGACGATGGGGAGTAATTAACTGTGTCCAATATGGTCGCCACGAGCCACATGTAACTGTTTACATGAAATGAGATTTAAAATTCCTGTTCTTAGGTGCACTAGCTGTATTTCAGGTGCTCAATCGTCACATGGGGCTCGTGGCTGCCATATTGGACAGTGTAGATATAGAATATCTCCATCATTGCAGAGGGCTCTATTGGGCAGTGCTGGTATATAAGCTGCCACTAGGATGTATTAGGGTAGTGCAAATAAAAAGGTAAATTTAGATTTGAGAGGCAGTGAAGGAATAAATTGAACAGACCTTATAAAATAATGGAATGATGAAGGCCGGGGTGGGGGGTTGCGGAGAGAAAACAGGTACTGACATTTATCTCTGTGGCAAAGCTGCTAGTAGTAGTTTTAGAAGTGACAGGAAAACCAGGAGAAGGATCTGCTTTGGAAGGAGAGATGCCAAACTTGTTGCTATCCAGAAAGCTATGTATGTGAAGCTATCTAGGCGTCATATTGGGATCTTGTTAGAGACTGGACTAGCGATGTAAATTTGAAAGATGCTCTCAGTGAAGTGGTGGTTGAAGTTTTGGGAAGAGAGCCACCCACTAAATTGAGTTGTTTAAGGGTGTAGGTGCAGAGTGCCTGTGGTCCAAGCCTTGGCAAATCAGGAGACGGTGATTCCATCTAAAACTGTCAATCATGCAGCCCAACTGCAAAGAAAGGTTAGCAAAGCTGAAACAGTAGTGATGGGTTAGGAGAACAGGGCAATTGGAGATCTCAATGGAAACAAAAAGTTGACCCAGTAGGTGGGAGGTAGTGTCAAGGATAAATGGAAAGCCGGGGAGCAGATGCTGCCATTAGGAAACATTCTGAGTTAGGGATCTGTTTGGAGATGCTACCCAGGGTGGGGTGCAGATGAGGTTTGAGGTGAGGGAGACATGGAATGGAGGAGGCTTTCATTTGCAAAAGAAGAGATTTAAAGACTTACATCCTTTTTGAAGTTGAAATTACTGTGGATTCTTTCATTAAATAAATATTTTTGAGCGTTTGCTGTGTGACCAGCCCTGCAGTAGGCACTGGGCATAGTGAATGACAGTTCTAGCCCTGCCTCTTAAAGGGATGCATAGCCTAAACTAGAGTAAGAGTCTCTTTGGGGTAGGGGTGGGGTGAATCTTGTTTAAAACATTGGTGCTGGGTCCACCCCTAGAGGGTCTGAGAGATTCAGGGTTTGGAGACAGAGGAAATAGAGGGTGGGCTGTGAGGCAGCAGAACAGAGAGAGCAGAGGTGATTCTGGTCCTGCGGGGAAGATTGTCACAAACTCAGGTCTAGGCCACAAAGCCTTCCAAGAAAGAGGTAGGACAGAGACAGAAGGCAGGTTGTTGACCCACACTGAGGCAGGAAGAAGGCCAGAGAGGCAGGCTTTTGTTTCTGGAGGAGTTTGCAGAGGTTGGTGGTTGTTTTTCAGTTGCTCAGTCATGTCCATGGGGTCGACTCTGCAACCCCATGGACTGCAGCACGCCAGGTTCCTCTATCCTCCACTATCTCCTGGAGCCTGCTCAAATTCATGTCCATTGAGTCAGTGATTCCATCCAACTATCTCATCCTCTGCTGCCCTCTTCTTTTGCCTTCAATCTTTCCCAGCATCAGGGTCTTTTCCAGTGAGTCAGCTGTTCACATCAGGTGGCCGAAGTACTGGAGTTTCAGCTTCAGCGTCAGTAGGGTCTTTTCCAATGAGTCAGCTGTTCACATCAGGTGGCCGAAGTACTGGAGTTTCAGCTTCAGCGTCAGTCCTTCCAGTGAATATTCAGGATTGATTTCCTTTAGAATAGACTAGTTTGATCTCCTTGCAGTCCAAGGGACTCTCAAGTGAAGTGAAGTGAAAGTGCTCAGTCACGTCCGACTCTTTGCAACCCTGTGGACTGTAGCCCACCAGGCTCCTCCAACCATGGGATTCTCCAGGCAAGAATACTGGAGTGGGTTGCCATTTCCTTCTCCAGGGGATCTTCCCAACCCAGGGATCGAGCCTGGGTCTCCNTTGCAGAGGGCTCTATTGGGCAGTGCTGGTATATAAGCTGCCACTAGGATGTATTAGGGTAGTGCAAATAGAAAGGTAAATTTAGATTTGAGAGGCAGTGAAGGAATAAATTGAACAGACCTTATAAAATAATGGAATGATGAAGGCCGGGGTGGGGGGTTGCGGAGAGAAAACAGGTACTGACATTTATCTCTGTGGCAAAGCTGCTAGTAGTAGTTTTAGAAGTGACAGGAAAACCAGGAGAAGGATCTGCTTTGGAAGGAGAGATGCCAAACTTGTTGCTATCCAGAAAGCTATGTATGTGAAGCTATCTAGGCGTCATATTGGGATCTTGTTAGAGACTGGACTAGCGATGTAAATTTGAAAGATGCTCTCAGTGAAGTGGTGGTTGAAGTTTTGGGAAGAGAGCCACCCACTAAATTGAGTTGTTTAAGGGTGTAGGTGCAGAGTGCCTGTGGTCCAAGCCTTGGCAAATCAGGAGACGGTGATTCCATCTAAAACTGTCAATCATGCAGCCCAACTGCAAAGAAAGGTTAGCAAAGCTGAAACAGTAGTGATGGGTTAGGAGAACAGGGCAATTGGAGATCTCAATGGAAACAAAAAGTTGACCCAGTAGGTGGGAGGTAGTGTCAAGGATAAATGGAAAGCCGGGGAGCAGATGCTGCCATTAGGAAACATTCTGAGTTAGGGATCTGTTTGGAGATGCTACCCAGGGTGGGGTGCAGATGAGGTTTGAGGTGAGGGAGACATGGAATGGAGGAGGCTTTCATTTGCAAAAGAAGAGATTTAAAGACTTACATCCTTTTTGAAGTTGAAATTACTGTGGATTCTTTCATTAAATAAATATTTTTGAGCGTTTGCTGTGTGACCAGCCCTGCAGTAGGCACTGGGCATAGTGAATGACAGTTCTAGCCCTGCCTCTTAAAGGGATGCATAGCCTAAACTAGAGTAAGAGTCTCTTTGGGGTGGGGGTGGGGTGAATCTTGTTTAAAACATTGGTGCTGGGTCCACCCCTAAAAGGTCTGAGAGATTCAGGGTTTGGAGACAGAGGAAATAGAGGGTGGGCTGTGAGGCAGCAGAACAGAGAGAGCAGAGGTGATTCTGGTCCTGCGGGGAAGATTGTCACAAACTCAGGTCTAGGCCACAAAGCCTTCCAAGAAAGAGGTTGGACAGAGACAGAAGGCAGGTTGTTGACCCACACTGAGGCAGGAAGAAGGCCAGAGAGGCAGGCTTTTGTTTCTGGAGGAGTTTGCAGAGGTTGGTGGTTGTTTTTCAGTTGCTCAGTCATGTCCATGGGGTCGACTCTGCAACCCCATGGACTGCAGCACGCCAGGTTCCTCTATCCTCCACTATCTCCTGGAGCCTGCTCAAATTCATGTCCATTGAGTCAGTGATTCCATCCAACTATCTCATCCTCTGCTGCCCTCTTCTTTTGCCTTCAATCTTTCCCAGCATCAGGGTCTTTTCCAGTGAGTCAGCTGTTCACATCAGGTGGCCGAAGTACTGGTTTCAGCTTCAGCGTCAGTCCTTCCGGTGAATATTCAGGATTGATTTCCTTTAGAATAGACTAGTTTGATCTCCTTGCAGTCCAAGGGACTCTCAAGTGAAGTGAAGTGAAAGTGCTCAGTCACGTCCGACTCCTTGCAACCCTGTGGACTGTAGCCCACCAGGCTCCTCCAACCATGGGATTCTCCAGGCAAGAATACTGGAGTGGGTTGCCATTTCCTTCTCCAGGGGATCTTTCCAACCCAGGGATCGAGCCTGGGTCTCCTACATTGGAGGCAGACGCTTTAACCTCTGAGCCACCAAGGATCTCCTTGCAGTCCAAGGGACTCTCAAGAGTCTTCTCCATCCAGCCCTAAAATTCTGTGAGTAGTTTTTCTATCCATACCTGTAAAATTTTGTTTTAATTAATTAATTTATTACAGGTAGTCCTTATTGGTTATCTCTTCAATATAGTAGTGTGTACAAGTCAATCCCAAACTCTGAGGAGGCTCTACAAATAGCTGAGGAAAGAAGAGAGGCAAAAAGCAAGGAAAAAAGGGAAAGGTACACCCAACTAAATGCAAAGTTCCAGAGAACAGCAAGAAGAGACAAGAAGGCCTTCTTCAATGAACAATGCAAAGAAATAGAGGAAAACGACAGAAAGGGAAAGACTAGAGATGTCCTCAAGAAAATTGGAAATATCAAAGGAACATTTCAAATATCAAAGTAAGTATCAAAGAAATATTTGTATGTTCAAAGGAACTGTCAAAGATAGGCACAATCAAGGACAGAAATGGTAAAGACCTAACAAATGCAGAAGAGATAAAAAAGAGGTGGCAAGAATCCACAGACGAACTGTACAAGAAAAGTCTTAATGACCCAGATAACCATGTTGGTGTGGTCAGTCCAGAGCCAGACCTTCTTGAGTGTGAAGTCAAGAGGGCCAAGTCAAGCACTGCTGCTAGTAAAGCTAGTGGAGGTGATGGAATTACAGCAGAGCTGTTTAAAATCCTAAAAGATGATGCTATTAAAGTGCTGCACTCAGTTGGAATTACAGCAGAGCTGTTTAAAATCCAAAAGGATGATGCTATTAAAGTGCTGCACTCAATTTGTCAGCAAATTTGGAAAACTCAGCAGTGGCCACAGGACTGGAAAAGGACAGTCCTTTTCCAGTCCTGTCCTTCACCCCAGTTCCCAAGAAGAGCTAAAGAATGTTCAAATTACCAGACAGTTACACTCATCTCCCATGCTTGTAAGGTTGTGCTAGAAATCTTTCAAGCCTAGGCTTCAGCGTTACGTGAACTGAGAAATTCCAGATGTTCAAGCGGTTTAGAAAGGGCAGAGAAACCAGAGATCAAATTGCCAACATTTTCTGGATCATAGAGAAAGCAAGGGAATTCCAGAAAAAAACATCTACCTCTGTTTCATTAACAGTGCTAAAGCCTTTGACTGTGTGGATCATAACAAACTGTGGAAAACACTTAAAGAGGTGGGACTACCAGGCCATCTTACCTGTCTCCTGAGAAACCGGTTTGTGGGACAAGAAGCCACATTTAGAATCTTATATAGAACAACTGACTGGTTTAGGAATGAGAAGGGAGTATGACAAGGCTGTTTACTGTTACCCTGCTTGTTTAACATATACGCAGAGGACATTGTGAGAAATGCTGGGCTGGATGAGTTACAAGCTGAAATCAAGATTGCCAGGAGAAATATTAACAACCTCATAATGGCAGATGATACCACTTTAATGACAGAAACAGGTGATGAGGGTGAAAGAGGAGAGTGAAAAAGCCGACTTAAAACTCAATATTAAAAAAACTAAGATCATGGGATCTGGTCCCATCACTTCATGGCAAATAGAAGGGGAAAATGTGGAAGCAGTAACAGATTTCCTCTTGGGCTCTAAAATCACTGTGGATGGTGACTGCAGCTATGAAATTAGAAGACAACTTCTTTGTGGCAGGAAAGTTGTGACAAACCTAGACAGTGTATTGAAAAACAAAGACATCACTTTACTAGCAAAGGTATGTATAGTCAAAGCTATGGTCATTCCAGTAGTCAGGTACAGCTGTGAGAGCAGGAGCATAAGGACAGCAGAGTGCCAAAAAACTGATGCTTTCGAACTATGGTGCTGGAGAAGACTCTTGAGAGTCCCTTGGACAGCAAGGAGTTCAAACCAGTCAGTCTTAAAGGAAATCAATGCTGAGTACTCATGGAAGGGCTGATGCTGAAACTGAAGCTCTAATGCTTTGGCCACCTGATGTGAACAACTGGCTCATTGGAAAAAGACCCTGATAATGGGAAAGACTGAGGCAGAAGGAGGAGAGGGTGACAGAGGATGAGATGGCTGGATGGCATCACTGATTCAGTGGACATGAACTTGGGCAAACTCTGAGAGATGGTGAGGGACAGAGAAGCCTGGCATGCTGCAGTCCACGCGGGTTGCAAAGAGTTGGACACGACTTGCATTGTGTCTAGGGTTAGACATTGACATGTGTCAATCCCAAATTCCCAGACTGTCCTTCACCCCCACCTCCCCCCGCTCCGCCATGACTATAAGTTCATTATCCAAGTCTGTGAGTTTATTTCCATTTTGTAGATAAGTTGATGAGTATCATTTTTCAGGGGGATTACACATATGGGTGATAGCATATGTCTTTCTTTTTCTGTCTGACTTACTTAGTATGATAATCTTGAAGCCCATCCATCTTGCTGCAAATGGCATTATTTCATTCTTTTTTATTGCTGAATACTATTCCATCATATATACCACATCTTCTTCATCCATTCATCTGTCAGTGGATATGTAGGCTACTTCCATGTCTTGGCTATTGTAAATGGTGCTGCAGGGAATATTGGGGTATATGTATTCTATCAAACAAGGTTTCTTTCTAGATACATGTCCAAGAATGATTATCTATACCTTTGAGTTAATGTTTAGTAAAGGTAAATATTTCAATCTACAGGGTGGACTTAAGGTGACGTGATCACGGCATTCAAAGCCATTAGATGGTTATCACTTCAGATTTATGGTGCCGTGAGAGCTCTTCCCAGCAAGCTCTCTGCTTCTTGGAGCAGCTGCCAGCTTCCGGGAGCCCCAGCTTTGCTGGCGCACTGCTCACCGTACACTGTAGTTCAGCTCAGTCTTTGAAAAGAGTGACCTGCCGTGGTCACAAGTTTTTCTGCCTGTTGGCCCTCTCTTGGTTCACTTGTGTGCTGTTGTGAGTGGCTGAGAAAGTCTGTCCTTTGGTCTTTTTGTTTTGTAGTTAAGCTTTTTATTTCACTTTGTGAGGTTGATGTTTACAGCCAAAGTGACTCGCAGGGTGGTGAGGAAATGCCTGCCCAGATGACCTTCCTGCTCTTCTGAGCTCCCTGAGGACCTGGATGCAGCAGGCACTGCCATTGGCTATTTGCAAATTGCTAGGTTTTGTTTTGTTTTTCTTCCAAACAAATCATTTCTGAATGGCTCTCTTGTTCCTAATTTCTTTTTGTTTGTTTAATGAACAAGATGCAATAATCCGGTTTGTTTATCATTCTGTGGAAATAGTAATGGTGAACATTTATATGGTGATTACTGTCTGCCAGGCCCTCTCCTAAACACGAGTACTTCCTAAGCATTTACAAATTCATCGAGTCTTCAGGAAAATCATTATGAATTGGGCACTGTTATCTTTAACTCACAAACGAGGAAACTGAGGCAGACAGTGTTGAAGTATAACTCGCTCATGGATGGGAAGTGGAGGAACAGGGTTTCAGCCCCTGGCAGTCTGACTTCAGAGTCCATGTTCTTGACTGCGTTTCCCTCGCTTGGGGCCTAGTAATGCTAGATGCAGTTTGTTTGGACTTATTTCTTTGCTTAAAATGACCAAAGAGATTTCACCTCATCTGATGCATAGTTCTGTTGTGAGATGCACAATTTTCACTATCTTTTGCTTAAAAAATGGGGGAAAAAAAAACATAAAAGAAAATTACAGATGGTTTTTAAGAATCTAAGGGTCTGTGGCCCTATTTCATTGTATTGTTATCTGATCACGTGAGACAGAAATATAGTCTTAGCTTAAATATTTATTCCCTTAGGATGTCTATGACAAACAGATCAAAACTAGCAGAAAGGGGAGGCAGGCCTTACCAGGGCTGTGTTTGGGGCTGGTGCCTGATTTCTGTTAGATTCTGAAAAGCTTGGCAGTTTCGGAAGGGCTGGGAGGCCCTCAACATAATCTGGAATATTTTCTTTTGAGGACTTAAGTTATGATAGCCAGCAGCAAAACATTAGCCCAGTGGCATTTCCCCCACACGCTGTCCCTTTGCTTTGCATGGAAATGATTACCATAGTTTGAAAACATAAAGGAGAGAAGTCCTCAGACCTAAGTAAGATTCTAATGAAATGAACGTGTACAGCCCCTGGCCGTTCATCAGGGCTGAGACCATGATTGATTGTTTTGCAGGTCTGTCTAAATCAGTAGCATGTTTTTGGACAGCATGCAGAAGACAAATCCATTTAACATTTTGGCCAGCATTGCCAAGGAGGCGGGGGTGGGGTGGGCTCCTGCTTCAGGTCTGTGCAGTTCTCTTCATGTGATAAATAGTTATAAAGGAAATTGTCGACTTGAGCATCTGGCTGATGGAAAGACTGACTTGAAAGCACGCTGAACTTTGGGTGTATGCAGCTCCAACATCTGGTGTGGGGACCTGATGGATTTGGGAGGGAGGCAGTATGTTTGACATCTGTGTATTAGGTCCTAGAACGTTTTATTCAAGTTGTATTGGCCCCAGTTGACTTGTATCCTTTAGGAAATAAAAAGGCAACGGCAAAAAGGATTAATTAAATTCCATTTCTCCGGGAGAAAAATCTTTATTGGTAACTTACAGTTTAAGACGAGAGTTTCATTGATCATGTAGCTCCTTGTGGGTTTGACTTCCTCCTTGAGTAGATTATAGCAAGAAGATGGCTCAAGCAGAAAAAAAAAGTTCTAGCATCATAAAGGTAAAAAAAGATAGAAGAGAGAAAAAGAATCCCACAAGAATCATGAGCGCATTTGGCATAGAAAAGCAGAAGTAATTCAAACATAAACTGAAAAAAATGCTTTGAATCACCATAGACAAGCATAAGTAACTCATCAGTTAGTTCTGGATGCATCTTGAAATTTTGAACTTTTGTACATAACGTAAACTAAAAAGAGCACAAGTTTTATATCAGTGACCCCAAACCACAAAGTCATTTACTTTTATTAACATTGGAGTAAATACCAGTGTTTGCTGGCTTGTGGCTTGGATATGAAACATAAAAGAGGAAAAATCTGTTTGGCTTTTCCCCCCCAAAAAACTAACAGCTGGCAGAAGGCAACATTTTGCCTCATGGGTAATTGCCCGGAAATTTAAAATAGACCTTTTACTTTTTCAGAGTTTATATTAGAATTCCATCTTCATATGAAGTCAGTCAACATAGGTTTAATAGCACACATTGATCTTTCATGTGTAGTTTATGTTATGTGAAAGGCCAGAGCAATTTTTAGCACCGACATGGCAGAACTCTCCGTTCTCAGGATGAAGCTACTTGGAGTGGATCCAGGATCTTGAAGCACCTGAAAACTGAACAAAATATTGAATCAACCAGATATTGTCTTCTGTGCTGCTATAATCATTTATTCCCAGGAAGGTCTCAAAGAGACATACATATATAGAGAACCAGTTGAATACATTTCTTGTGTTTTTTTTAACTATGAATTTCTTTTCTACAACCCCAAAGGCACCCTTCAGAGCTTGGAGAGATGACCCAAGTATCAGCTGTTTAAGATCTAGGCACAATTGACTTCCTAAAGGTCACTTTTTCTTTTTTTAATAAACCCCAATTTATGTTATCAGCCATAGCCTAGAGCAGAGGCTCTATTATCTGTTTTTTGGGGCTCAGACAGAACAGGAGAAGATGAGAGATGCTTCGTGGTTTTACCTTTGCCAGTAAATCTGTGACAAATGTTTAATACCTTGAATCCAGGACCAAGGCATTTCAAATTGGTAGAAATCTACCATTACTGGTTGATTGTGGTGTGGCTTCCATGTATTTTTCCTTTCTGGAAACTAGAGCAGTTATATTTTTGCATGTGTGTAATTTAATGACTTTTTCCCCTCTACATACCTCATCATTCTGTTTCTTGTATCCAGCACAGTGTCTTTCTTCTTGTAATACACATCAATATTTGTTGAATCACTGAATATTCTGCAGGGTAGATCTACTGCTGGATCACAGTGGCCAGAGCATACCTATCTACATGCAGAATGTAGACATGTGCAGTGGTGGTGCCTCTCATTTCTTTGTGTTTGCTGGGATGCCTGTCTACTGTTTGGCACATATTCTGTACATTTAAAATCTCAGACTTTCCTTTTGGACTGATACACTCCTGGAAATCCAGAACTAAGTTGGGAAGGCCACTTTAAAAAATTGTTTTTGTTTTTGAAAATTTCCCCTCTTCTATCCCTCCCTGCCCCCTTCTTCCCTCCCTTCCTTCCTTTTGTAATTCATTTAGTAACAGAACTCTGACTTGATTGTAAATGAATTCAGGCTAATCATTATTTTTATTTGGTCCCTTTAATGTGACCATTCAAATATTTCACCACAAAAATATCATGTTTGATTATAGGGTACTTCCCTAGACCCCTTGGAAGTGTTACATAATAGTGTATATATAGGGCACTCGCCCCCAGGGGTTCAGGCAGGAGTTGTGGGGCCAGGGGTCTTTGGCATCTAGGTTGAACCTAGTTTTGTTTGTCTGAGGCCTCAGCTGGAAGACTTGAAGACTGAGTCTGTGATCATCTGATGGCTTGTCTGCTCACAAGTTGAGTAGTTGATGATGATGGATGCTGAGCAACTCTATGTGATACGTTCTCATCGACTGGTTTGCGCTTTCTAAGAGCATGGTGGATGGATTTCAAAGCACGTTTCATGACACTGGTGGTTCTACTCTCCCACTGCTCATCCTGGAAGGACAGCTTAAAATCGAATATACTGACCTTGGAAGAAACAGGGACATCTCTAGACTGCTATGGCCACCAGAAGAAACCTAGTAAGAAAAAGGGCCTTCTATGAACAAGAAAGATGAATGTTCAAATATGAGGGATCCCAAGTGGAACAGATGTATCCTATTTCAGAGAGGACACCATTTATGATCCCCCATCCCTGAATCAAAGTGTTATTAATCATCGTTCCTCTTTTCCTTCCACTGCTGGGATTTCACAAGGAAATTCTTTTACCTTGAAAAACTACGCATGGTGGAGAGTTTCTTTGCCTTATTCCTGCAGTCTTAACATATCCTACTGGGTAAAGTCTCATTCTACTGATGAAAGAGTTTGCACAAATTTCTACCATATTCTTCAGAGATTCTCATTATGACATATTGAAATAATAAAAAGTGGATTTATTTTCTGATGGGGTGTACAACATATTTTCTGGTTATCACTTGAATTTTGCCTTTAGTTCACATATATTCTGAACACTTGAGTACCTTAAATTTGTGATTTTTGCTATGAGAAAGAAAGGTTGAGTGGCCATGACATCTTTTAACAAAAGGAAAGTAAAAAATCTGTGGTAAAGCCATGTAAATGAGAACAATATCTCAAATAATGGTGGGAAATTTGGTATACATACTCCTGATTTGGGAGCTTCCCTGGTGGCTCAGTGGTAAAGAATCTGCCTGCCAGTGCAGGAGATATAAGAAATATAGATTCTTTCTCTGGGTTGGGAAGATCCTCTGGAGAAGGAAATGGTAACCCACTTCAGTATTCACGCCCGGAGAATTCCAGGGACTGTGTAGCCACGGGGTCGCAAATAGTCAGACACAACTGAGAACAGAGCACACGCATTACTCTGTACTACCAGGTATTTGTTTTTCTGTCCTTCAGGTAAGATCAAAGTTGGTGTTGACACTCCAGCTACCTTTTGGAGTCCTGTTTACTTTTGTACACTCTTATTGTCTGTTATTTGGCCAATATAGCATGTGGCCAAATAGAGCAACTCAGATTTCCGACTCTGGGTTTTTGTATGTTGGGATTGTGTATGAAACTCACTTGTGAAAAGACTCTAATTTTTGAAGCTGCAAATCTGTCGCATGACCCTGGGAAACACAGCAAAGTGTTTATCTTAGTGACTTTTAAATCCTTCTTCTCAAAAGTCTCAGCAGAGGATTTGTCATCATGGTTTCTCTTAAGTGTAGTCAAATGGGCAGCTTTCACCATGATATTTAAATGATGTCACAGGGTCATCCTGTGAATCCACGGAGGCTGAAGATCATGGTATCTCTGAGAAAGTAGAAAATTGATGAGCTGTGCCTCTTAGTAGTTGGACATTGATACTTTTAACCTCCACTCTGCACCCCCACAACACACACACAACAACTGAAATAAAGTAACCACATTTGAGTGACTGACATTCCTTTACCTGTTTATCTTGCTCTTCTTTGGAGGAAATGCATTCACTTATATGACTCCAGAATATATGATTGTGGTGGGAACTCAAAAATCATACCATACTGATCTATTTTATTTTCTCCCTCCTCTTTTGGTAATATAGATTTCCCAAATTTCTGAAGTGTTGTTTCTCTGGAATGTCCCTTTCACCAGTGACTCCCATGAACTTGTCAAAATGAGAGATGAAGATGACTGAATGTGGCTTCAGGCCATGCTTGTAGTCCTAGGCACTTGTCATAGTGTCCAAGGCAGGGCTGGTGACAAATATTCCAGAAAAACTTTCCTTTTAGTTTTAACACCCCCTTTTCAGGATAACATCATCACTGGTTTGCAAACATCTTCTGTTTCTCAAAGAAATCAGGCTCGTTGTTAAGTGCATGTCTCTTAGATAACAATTGCAAAGCTGCAGAGGTTCTTTCTTTAAAGCAAAAAAAATTTTTTAATTTATTTGGCTGTGCCAGGTCTTCGTTGCAGCGTGTAGGATCTTTCAGTTGTGGCATGTGAGTTCTTTACAAAAAAACACGTATTATTTATTTTACTTTTGGCTGTGTTGATGCACTCTGCACAGAAGTTAAATAAGCAGGGTGACAATATACAGTCTTGACGTACTCCTTTCCCGACTTGGAACCAGTCAATTGTTCCATGTGGCAGTTCAAACTGTTGCTTCTTGACCTGCACACAGATTTCTCAGGAGGCAGGTAAGGTGGTCTGGTATTCCTCTCTTTAAGAAGTTTCCACAGTTTGCTGTGATCCACACAGTCAAAGTATTTAGCATAGTCCATGAAGCAGAAGTAGATGTTTATTTGGAATTCCCTTGCTTCTTCTATGATCCAACAGATGTTGGCAATTTAATCTCTGCTTTCTCTGCCTTTTCTAAATTCAGCTTGTACATTTAGAAGTTCTTGGTTCACGTACTGTTGAATCTTAGCTTGCAGGATTTTTGAGCATTACCTTGCTTGCACGGGAAATGCAGTTGTATGGCAGTTTGAACTTCCTTTGACATGCACTGAAACCTACTGAGTTGTGTGCTTTAAATGGTTAAAATGGCTGATTTTATGTTACATAAATTTTATCTCAATTTATAAAACAACTCAATAGCCTAGCCATGGGCTTGGGGACAGATCTCAGGGCCACAGGAACCTGGGCTCAGGGCTGCTGGACACAGGGGCACGAGGGTGAGGGAAGGGCGGTGGGCTCCTGAGAGGGCAGAGGCGGCCGGCACACCTGGGTCCTGCCACACTGGGGGCAGGCAGTGTCCAGGCCTGTAGGTCACCCGGCTGTCAGAGCAGTGGCCAGGGCTCCTGGTGAGGGCTCAGGGGCCAGCCGCAGGGTCCCTGGACACGTGCCCCGAGAGCCCACACAGCCGGGCGTCGCTCAGGCCGAGCACAGCCGGGACCCTGGGCGCCTCATCCTCCCGCTAAGACAGCCTGGGATGGAAGGAAGGACAGGCCGAGGCTGGAACGGTTAGGGGCTCAGGGCGGGCAGCCAGCTCTTCCCACCCTGGGCGGAGCTTGTGAAAAAGCTGCTCCTGATCGGAACCCAGAGCGCTTCCGTCCAGTCACTGCCTTCCTAGAAACCAAGCTCGCAGCGAGCAGCAGAGCTGCAGCCAGGGACACGGGCACCAGTTCCTTGAAGCTGTGTGAGACACAGAAGCACACGCAGAGCCTGTGTGTCCGTCGGCACGCGGCAGGGCAGGTCTGCATCGCACAGAGTCGGCACGTGGCAGGGCACGTCTGCATTGCACAGAATCGGCACGCGGCAGGGCACGCCTGCATCGCACAGAATCGGCACGCGGCAGGGTAGGTCTGCATCGCTCAGAGTCGGCATGTGGCAGGGCAGGTCTGCATCCCACAGAATCGGCACGCGGCAGGGCACGTCTGCATCGCACAGAATCGGGTAACATCAGAGCGTTAGGACACATTGTTACCAAGACGCCCACAAAACATTAAATGGAAAAGCCAGGCAGTGGATATTATTAAGTGCCTACTACGTGCCACGTCAACGTATTAGACTGGGGACAACCACGGTGGCCAAGACAGAGTCAGCCCCCTCCCCGTCGCAGGACATATTCCAGCAGAGAAGACAGACAGACTCAAAGCAGAGAAGGACCCGGGATTGTAACAGCCTGGTGGGGTCTCATCTGTAAGAGGCTGTTTTTCGGTGCTTCACAATAAAAGAAGGAGAAGCAGGCCTGAGATGGGATGGAGGTGTTGGGCCTGGAGGCGCCAGCTGGCCAGTGGTCACGTCCAGGGTGAACGGTCCTGGGCCCGTGGTGGTCTCTGGGCCAGGGCTCGAGTCTCGGGGGCCAGAGAGCACTTTGGAGGTGGCTGTGAATGCAGTTGCCTGGAAGGAAGCGGGTGGGGGGCGGGTGGGGGACAGAGGTCTGGGGACCACTGGCATTTCAGGGAGGAGGGACCTGAGGCTGAGGGGACACAGCACCCACGGTGACACCAGCACTTGCTGGTTAGTGAACCAAGGCGAGGCGTGACCCCAGCCCACGGGGGCACCAGAGATCGCCGGGCAATAAAGGTGGAGAAGGAAGGGGCAGGGGTGAGGATGATGTCCAGGTCCCAGCGTGTACGGACAGGGCAGGAGGCTTAGCCGTCGTTCAGACGTCCCTGGCGGTTCAGGCTGAGGACAAGAATGATGCGTTCGGGTTAAGGCAGGACAGGTGTCCGGAGGGCATGGGGTCTGGCTGGAGCTGTGGACTGGGGAGCGTGACGGCTGCCTCACGGCTGCCCCTAGGATATCAGGTCCCAACCCTGGAGCCTGTCGTCGGGTCTTACAAGGGACAAGCGTGCTTGCGCAGTTTTCAGTGAAAGATCTGGAAAGGCTAAGTTGCCCTGGACTGTCGGGACGAGGCCTAAACACGGCTGCCTCTCCTTGGAGGAGGGAGGCAGAAAGGCGGTGTTTTGCGGGCGGAGGAGGAGGAGGCCACCTGAGTGCGCACACTGGGATTGGAGAGGGTGGCCCCGAGCGAGAGGAGCCCGGCCCCCGGGGGGAGCAAGGAGCAGGCTGTGCCCCTTCCGCTCGCGCCCCCGGGGCGCCTCCACCTCGCTGGCACCTGGCTTCAGCCTGGTGGCACTGATTTCCGCCTTCCGGGCCCCAGAGCTGTTCCCCCAGGGAACAAATTCCTGTTGTTTTCAGGCACTCACTTTGGGGTGATTTGTTAAGGCCGTCACAGGACACTCCCAGACTCAGCAGTGCTGGACGTGAGTGGTGCCCAGAAGCTGCTGGGAGCTCATCTCCAGGTACATCTCTTGCGAATGGACAAGGACGGGGCTTTACCTGGGAGCCGGACGGGACCGCGGGGTGTCAGCACGGGAGGCCTGAGTGTGTGGTGTGCAGCCGCACAGGCCTCGGGGCTCAGGCCTGTGAGGGAAGCCCGTGTCTTCCCGCCGACCCGCGGTACCTGAAGCTGCCCCCTGGGAGCCGGTCCTTGGTCCGTCCTGCAGGCGGGCTCAGGCGGGCCTGTGGCCAGGTCCCTCTAGGGAGGGCACTTGCCCTGTGCGGTGCTGAGGACCGTGGGTGAGCAGGAACGGCTCTGCCCCAGCGAGAGGAGGCTCTGGGGCTCTGGGTGCAGTGGGCACCGAGGGCCCAGCAGCCTGGCCAGGGGGGAGGGCACACCCTTGTGGGGCCCAGGCTGGGGTGGGCCTGCAGAGCTGGGGTGCGGGGAACTAAGAGCCGGGTCAGCTCCCTGTGCCGTAACCCCTGCTTCCATAGCACAGGCTGGTGCCCCCCGGGGAGCTGTCTGTCCCTGCTCAGACTTGCTGTCCTCCTCTAAAGCAGAATGCCAAGGGTGTCCGCCCTGTAGGGCTCTGGTGGGAATCAGAAGGCTTGCAGGCGCTCAGAAAACGGTGCCGACCCTCACGACTTTTTAACTTGGCTGTTTATGTTGAGGTCAGCGGAGGCTCACGAGCAGTGGTGAAGGATGGCACGCAGAGAGCCCAGGTCCGCGCTGCCTGTCTCCCTCCGTGACGACACCGTGGCAGCATCTGGCCCAGCTGCGCTGCAGCAGCAGTGGCGGGGCCCGGGCACTCCCACCGGCCGGGGGGCCACGCCCTGCCCTGGGGCCCCAGCTCTGTCACCCTGAGCGTAACTGCGTGTGTTCATTTCTGGACTCCATCCCACACCACTGACCCCTGTGCTTGTTTCTAACGCCAGTCATGCTGCGTTAATTTCTGAAGCTTTGCAGGGCAGTTTGAAATCAGGACCGGAGCATGACACCTCCAGCTTTTTCTTCTT
>SJYX01000109.1:43232-58870 GCA_006410675.1 Oreotragus oreotragus
GAACTGAACTGAACTGAACTGAAGGTCTTGGTTCATGTGCTGTTGAAGCCCAGCTTGGAAAATTCTGAGCATTACTCTGCTAGTGTGTGAGATGAGTGCAGCTGTGCAGCATTTGAACATTCCTTGGCGTCGCCTGTCTCTGGGCTTACCTGTTGTGCTTTGAGCAGTGCAGCAGTTCCAGCGCTATCACTGCTGCCCTGATGCAAGCCCTGGACTTCCTGGGCTTGAAATAAAGAGACTGCACTACTGTTCTCGATACAGTGCTGTGCGATAAAGTCCACAAAAGCACGGCCATCTGAGGATGCACACGTGTGACAGTGCAAATCACATGCGTGACCTAACGTGTGACTGGACCTGTGAAAGCACGTTTGCACCTTTGAAAGTTCGAAACCTGAAGGTTTGTATGTAGGGGACTTAGTACACAGAATGATTTTTGCATCCCTTAGACAAATCCCACCTGATCATAGTGTATGACCCATTCAATGTATTTTTTTATTTCAGTTTGCTAGTATTTTGCTGAGAATGTTTTTTATGTCTATGTTCAGCAGTGATATTGGCCTGTAATTTTCTTTCTTCATGGAATCTTTGTCTGGTTTTAGTATCAGGGTGATGCTGGCTTCAAAGCATGAGTTCAGAAGCATTCCTTCGGCTTCAATTTTTTTGGAATCGTTTGAGAAAGATGGGTGTTAACTCTTCCTTACACGTTCTGTAGAATTCACCCATGACACTGTCTAGATTTGGACTTTTGTTTGCTGGGACTTAAACACTTTTTTGAATTCCATTTTCACTTAACTATTGTGTTTCTGTTTATCTCTTTGATGTTCCAAAGCTACCACTCTTACTATTTCTTTCTTGTTTAAAGAACATTCTCTAGCCGTTTTTGGAGGGTTAGGTCAACCAGCAAGAAAGTCTGAGTTCTTTCATCTGAGAAAGTCTTCATCTCTCTTTTATTTCTGAAGGACATTTTTTTTTTTCCTGAATGTAGGATCCTGGGTTGACAGTTCTTTTCTTTCAACACTTAAAATAATTTTTGCCACTTTCATTCTGACTTCTGTGGTTTCTGATGATAAATCCGTTGTCATTAAAATTACTTTTTCTCTATATGTAACGGCTTTCCAGGTGGTGCTCGTGGTAAAAGAAAGAAAAAAAAAAAATCCACCTGCCAAAGCAGGAGACGCCACAGTCAAGGATTCGATCCCTGAGTCGGGAAGGTGGCCTGGAGGAGGAAATTGGTGGCCCACTCCCGTACTCTTGCCTGGAGAATCCCATGGACAGAGGAGCCTGGTGGGCTGCAGCCCAGGGGACGCAGTCGGACGCGAGCGAGCGTCTGAACACACATATGTGGGGTGTCTCCTCTGGGCTCCTGCGTGCAGTGCGCCTCTTGGTCTTGGGTCTTCAGAGCTTAGCTGTGCTGCGCCTCAGTGCGCCTGTCCTTGGGTCTATTTTGTTTGGGGTTTACTCACTCTGTGGACTCTGTAAGTTAATGTCCTTTGCCAAGAACTTTTCCAGCCCTGTTTTCATTACCCTCCTCTTGGGGACTCTAGTAACACAAATGTTTGATCTTCAGTTATAATTCCACATGTCCCCAAGGCTCTGTTTATTTTTTTAAATCTGTTTTCTTTGTTGTTTAGATTGAATTCACTGATTCTTTCATCTGACTCCTCCATTCTGCCATATATAGAGCCAGTCCCCTGAGATTTTTATTTTGGTTATTGTATTTTCATTTCTTAAATTTCCATTTCTTCTTTATATCTTCCCTTTCTAAAACCTTCTGTTTATTTTCTGATATTTTCTATTTTTTCACTTGTTTCAAGTGTATTTGTAATTGCTTGTTGAAGCACTCTGATGATGACTGTTTTAAAACCTCTATCAGACGATTTTAACATCTCATCATCCCGTTGTTAGACTCTCTTGATTTTCTTTTTTTCCGTTGAGCTTGAGATGGTCTTGGTTTTCGCTGTGACAAGTGACTTTCGATGGCAACCTGGACCTTTTGGTTGCTATATCACGAGAGACTGAATCTCCCCTAAACTTTCTGTTTCAGCTGGCTTCCTCTGATGCTGCTCTGGCAAGGAAAGAGGAAGGCATCACCTCATTATTGCCAGGTGGGGGTACTGCCAGATGTCCAGGTTACCCTCAGCCTCTGTCTACCCCTCACCTGTTACTCCCGGGTGAGGGGAGGAGTTCTGGCTGCCTGTGCAGCCCCCATGGGGGGCTTCCCTGATGGCTCAGTGGGTAAAAAATCCACCTGCCAATGCGGGAGACCCAGTAGATGCCAGTTTGATCCCTGGGTCAGGACGATCCCCTGGAGACGGAAACGGCACCCTCTCCGGTACTCTTGCCTGGAGAATCCCATGGACGGAGGGGCCTGGCAGCTACGGTCCAGGGGTCACAAAGCACTGGACACCACAGAGCGACTGCACGGCAGGAGGAGTGGAGAAACGCACGGCTGGCCCTCGAGCAACACCGCGGCGAGGGGAGCTGATGCTCCACGCATTCGTAAACCCACGTGCGACTTCACAGGTGGCCCAGCGCATCTGTGGTTTGCCCCGGGGCCTGCATCTTCCCTCCTGACCCTGACCACCTCCCCATCGCCTGGAGCAACCCAACAGGGCTGACGTGCGTCCTCTCCACACTCCATGGCTCGGAGGCTGGGTTAGCCTTCTTCCCAGGGAACTGGTGATGCCCACCAGGCCACCACCCCTCAGAACAGGTCTGCTCCAGCCTGGGGCCACCCTGGAGCCAGGGAGCCCCAGAGAACAAGCCAGCCTGTCCTCAGGGTTGCTGGGAGGGTTCACAGCTCTTGCCTTGTGTGGCGAAGCCACACTTGGCCGGACACAGCCAGCCAGGCCGAGAACAGCACCGCTGTGCCAGCTGACCTGCAGGGGGATGGGCGAGGGGCAAGGCTGCTGTTTAAGGCTCTGCACTACGGAAGGTTTGTTAGAGTATTGCCATGGTAACAACTGACTGATACACGGAGTAAGCAATGAGCATCTGCCTCCAGGCTTCAAAGGTGGATGTCTTCGCTGGGTGGTGTTGCTGTAGCAAAACGCCACAGACTTGGTGATGTAAGGCTAAGTTTACTGCCTCACAGTTCTGCAGGTGAGCCACCTGCGTGAGCTTGACTGGGAGTCTCAGAAAGCGGAAAGCAGTCTGCTGGCCTGGCCGTGTTCTCACCCGGGGCCTGGGCACCCTCATCCATCAGGTGACCTTTGGCTGAACTCGGCGCCTGGGGCTGCAGGGCTGAAGTCCTGTCTCCTCGTGGGAGCTGGCAGCCCTTGCGCTCCTGCTGCCCCTTCGCTCCCACTCGAGGCCCACAGCGCCGCTCTCTGTGCGCCTGGCGGGATCCCGCGCTTCCGACTTGCTCAGTCCCTGGGAGGGCCACTGCCGTGCTCTTCCTTTCCATCCNAAGTCCTGTCTCCTCGGGAGAGCTGGCAGCCCTTGCGCTCCTGCTGCCCCTTCGCTCCCACTCGAGGCCCACCAGCGCCGCTCTCTGTGGGCTTGGCGGGATCCCGCGCTTCCGACTTGCTCAGTCCCTGGGAGGGCCACTGCCGTGCTCTTCCTTTCCATCCCTGACCTCCATCCCATGCTCTAACGTTCTGCCCCTGACCTCTCGCCTCACTGCTGCACTTCCAGAGGCCTCGGGCGCTTGGGCCTGCCGGCCGGGGAACCCTCTGCCGGCCACACACCTTTCGCTGAAAACGCCACCTCCCGGCCCGAGGGCTTCCTGCTCCGGGGTCTCCCAGGAGCGGCAGTAAGATGGGCTCACCCATCAGGTTCCGCTAGACCCCAGCGGTGGAGGGCAGGCAGGGCAGAGCTGTCTCGGGAAGGGGAGTCCGACCGGCCCCTGCACAGCTTGAACGGAGTTTCTAGGGGGAGTCTTCCTCGCTGAGAGGCCAAAGTCCGTCTCCACAGCTGGGAGGAGCGGGTCTCAGCTTGGAACCGACTTCCCAGGCAGGCAGGGCCCGGGGGAGCCGGGCCTCCTCACCCCTGGCCCGGTGACCCTGTGGGCGGCTGTTCGCTGCCCGCCGGGTGGGCCTGGACCCTGAGCAGTCTCACTGCCCCCGCCCGACTCCCGTAAGGGCCCCTGTGCTAGCTGTCCTCCGCGGACACTGGCTCGTTCTGGTACTCGCGCCGGGGCCGCTCCGGTGGGCAGAAGAGCGAAGGCGTCCCCCAGCATCACAGGATATCTGACCAAGTCAGCCGCCAATGTTAGGTAACATTCTCCCCCCGCAGGACAGGAGGAGACGGGGACGGACGACGGCCTTCTAAGCAGCAGAGCGGTTTCTGTCTCCCCATTCCGCCAGGGTGTGCGTGTGTGTGCGTGTGTGCGTGTGTGTGCGTGCGTGACTCTTCCCACGACACGAAGTCGCTAACACTGAATCATATCCGTATTAATTCAGGACGCATTGCTGAGCCCCCTCATCGAGCCAGCTCTGTTCTAAGAAGTAATAAGCTGATGGCCGGGACAGGGGCCCGGACTCCAGGAGTTTCTTGCAAGAGAGCTCGTAGAGACACGGCTCACTCAGGAATGAGACACCTGACAATATGGCAGTGCCTGGAACTCTCTGTGCTCCGGGAACGCCCACGATTGAGCTCCAACTTCTGGGTTCAGTGGCCGAGTTTCACCTCCATGATGGGCTCCCTGCACCCCCCACCTTTGGATGAAGTGAAGGGAAGTGAAGTTGCTCAGTCATATCCGACTCTTTGCGACCCCATGGACTGTAGCCTACCGGGCTCCTCCGTCCATGGGATTTTCCAGGTAAGAATACTGGAGTGGGTTGCCATTTCCTTCTCCAGGGGATTTTCCCGACCCAGGGATCAAACCCGGGTCTCCCACATTGTAGGCAGGCGCTTTACCGTCTGAGCCACCAGGGAAGCAAGTGCTATAGGGGGCAGTTACAGCCCCACCTTGCCGTCCTCCCACCACGGTGTCGGCTGGTTAGTGGTGGCCACCAGGCACAGTGCTCGTTACGGGTAAAGAGACCAAAGTAAATATTGAAACAGGTTTGAATATTGATGTTTGTGAATTTACATTTCTAGGTACAGTGGCCAGTGACAAAGCATACAGATGTGGGTCTCGACAGATGAAACGGACATTGATTTTTTATGTACCTGAGAGAGCTGGGCTTGACCTCTGTGGTCTGCGGAGGCCCTTCCCAGTGCAAACATCACCTGGTTGTGTCCTGTTGCTCTTGCGTGTGTAGCTCTGACACGGCACCTCCCACGGCATGCGGGCAGGGCCTCCTCACCACTGCACACGGCTCGGCCCAGTCTGCGAGAATATTCTGGGGCGGGGCGGGGGGATGGCAGTCGCTGTGTCCAGTGAGTGAGGTACAGAGGGAGTCAATGGCTTCTCGAAGGACGCCTCTGTGCTGACACAGGCCTGTGAAAGTGAGCTTATGGACCGCTCATCATGGGTGGAGCTCTCTTTCTTCCTGCCATAAAAAGGATGGGTTTCCTCCAAGCATTCCAGCAGATCATATCGTTTCTCACGTGGACCCGCCAGACCAGCACCATTCCTCTCTCCAGCAATTGGTCCCTGAATCACAATCTATGTGGCAAAATGTTCTCCATCCATTCCTCATTCATGTACACACACACACACACACACACACACATCTCCCTTAAGAACGTGCGGAGGTGGACCCGGGGCTCCACTGTCAAGGGGCAGCTCGGGAAGAGAGGGTGCCTTGGAACAAGGGGCAGGCACCCTCAGGGCAGTAGGGGCCCCTTTGTGGGAGTGCTGGGGACAGCAGCCTCTGAGGGACAGGGGAACAGGCAGGACTTGGGCAGGGGTATGCGGGAACTTGGGGTGAAGCAGTACGCAGGGTCACCAGGTGCCCATTTGAGGATAAAGCCCGCTCCCAGCCCCCTCCCTGTCATTCCACAGCTGACCTGGCCAGACTGATTGAGCAGAAGCCCTTTCAAGGCTCCACGTGTGCAAAGTGACTTCAAGACATTGACCCCCCTCCCGCCTTTGCCTCTGAAGCCACAAGTGGCTGCCCCTGGTCCTTACCAGAGCTCTGGAGCCCGGCCCTGGGGCTGTGGCCTCAGCTTCCTCCAGCGTCCCTGTGCATGCGCATGCCTATCGGCTGTCAGCACGCAACATCCAATACCTGTGAGGTGTTATTAAAAACATGGGTAATTTTACATCTTAAAATACTGCATACAGGTTTAATGGTTTCATGCTCGCTCACATTAAAAATGACTCCCAAGTGAAGACGACAAGGGGGAAATATTCGTTATTTAGTTCTTTTCTTACATTAAGCTATCATAATAAAGTACATTTCTGGGTTGCATTCTCTAGAGTGCTTTTTACTAAATAAATGGCCAAAAATAACTTTTTCCTTCCAGTAAGATTTCATGATTCAGCACATTCAATTTTCACTGTAAAAGGTTGAAGTAAAGAGTACAAAACAAATCTGGGAGCAAGAAACAGGTGAGAAAAACCAAGGAATGTTGGAGGGCGCAGGTCCTGCTTCGTCACACTGGTGCTTTCTGAGACAAACCTTGCTGATGTGAAAGTTGTACTTGTTTAGGTGCCTGAACTGCACTGAGGTTTTGATGAAGCACGGAGATAAGCATTAGTAGCAGAGAGCTGTAGGTTTTCATCAGAGGGGCCTATTAGAGAAATAAGCGGATCTGGGGTCGGAGAGGGCAGAGGGGTCAGCTCCTTCCAACCCCAGCTCCAGCCACAGGCCCCAGGATGCGAGTGTCTGCCTGGTCCCGTTTCCTGCCTACAGAGCAGCTCCAGATGTTTATGGCAAAGGTTCCACAGCTGGTCATTCGTCAGGTGGCACCGAAGACGGGAGATGCTGGGTACCGGGTGCCTTGCCTCATTCCCCAAGAGCTGTGCACAGCTCCGCTTGGAGTGGGCCAGGCACTTTCTCTCACAGCGTCTTTATAGGGAGAATGTTGGCCGTCTCCCCTTTTGTGGGAGACCTCTTGCGCCCCCCATTTCACTGTGACTGCCGGGTAGAAGGCTGCTTCTCACTAGGTTATGAGTGGCACCTCGTCTCCAAGGAGGCCTTCCCCCTCCAACACTACCAAAAGGGCTCGGGGCACTCCGCGCCACCCTGCACTTGGGAGGGTGCTCGCGTCCACACCGACAGCTCCAGGCCTCCCCGGGCCTGGAACCGGCTTCTGGACAGGTGTCCCGGCCGGGGCGGCCTTTCTGGGGCCTGGCGCGCTCTCTTGGCCAAAGCAGGTTACGAACGCCCCGGGGGAGAGAGCGGGATTGGGAGGGGCCCGGTCCCGGCAACAGGGTTTCCCCCACGGAGGGCCCTGCGTCCGGCCAGGGGCACCCCGGAGGTCCCCAGCCCTCCCACCGCGGCCGGCTCGGACCCAGCTGCGGCCGCGGGGCGCGGCGGCCGGCGGGCTGCGGGGCGCCCGCGGGCACCTCCTCTCGCCTCGGCTCGGCTGGGAGCGCGGGCCGGGGCTGCGGCGAAGGTGCGTGGCGGGGCTGGGGGACGCGGGGGCCGGGGACCCGGGGCGGCACTCGGGGAACTTTAGCGCCGGGCCCTCGCAGCGTCGTGGCGGCCTGCGAGCACGCCTGAGGGGCCTCGCGGGTCCCCGGTGGCCTCTCCTCGAGGCCCTCCCAGGCTAGGCTGCGGAGAGCTGAGCGCGTGCCGGGAGCCCTCGGTGCGGGGGAGGCGCGCACGGGCGGGCGGAGACTGGGGGCTCTGGGATTCGGGTCAGGACCCGGGATTTCTCTGTCACGGCCCCTCCCCCAATACAAAGTGGGACCCTTGGAGGGCCGGAGGGAGGGGTCGAAACCCGAGGTGCCCGGACGAGAACGCGGGAAGCAATTAAAACTCCTCCTTTCGGATTAACAACCAAAAATTGATCGATGTGTCAGGAATACCGCTGATTTATGAAAGGTGCTTATTTCTCTGGTATGGAGGATTTTATGTTCTCCAGGTGAAACCGAGTTCACCCAGCTCCAGCGTAGATTGATGTTTTAATAAAAATAAATAAAGGCGAAAAGCTAGCTTGGTCTTTGGGGACATCGAGTCTCAAATCGCAGAGTTAGACTAACAAATCAAATTGCATTATCTTTACATTTCATATCTTAATCGTGTGCCTAAAAATCACAAGCAAGCCGGAGAGCGCCCTCATTTCGAAAGTTTTAACATAGTGCTTAAAAGTTGGAACATCTAGCAATCAATGTTTCATAAGCAAACTGGCACGGGGAGCGCCGTGTAATTGTGATAAGTGGCAGGCGTCGCGGAGCGGGAGCGGGGCGAGCGCGGGCGGCGGCGGGAGGCGGCGCGGGTTCCTCCGGGGAGAGGGTGGCGGCGGCGGCGCCCGGAGCGCGCGGCGCCCGTAGATGGCGCCCTGGCCCCACGCTAGGCTCGGGAGCCGCGCTCCGCCGGGCCGCGCGCGGGCGGGGGAGCTGGCGGGGGCGCGGGGCGGGCGCGCAGCGCGAGGCTTCGCACTGGCGGTGGACTTGGACCAGGGCCGCGCGGCACAGCGCGAAAAATCTCCAGCTTATTGTTGGCGTCGTTAATTTAAGGCCTGAGCAGTACTGGGGGCGGATGGGGGTCCTTGAGTCTGGGATGTCCATGGGAGCCTAGGGTCTGCTCTGGAGAGACCCCTACCTGGCTGCGGCGCTGGCCTGGTGGCCACCGCGCAGCTCCAGTCCTGGCTCTCCCCGGGGCGCGAGGCCCAGGCTGGGCCCTGGGGTGCAGATAAGCGTGGGTGTGGGCGAGGGTCGGCCGTGCGGCGACAAGGACGCCAAATTCAAAGCTGCCCACCGATCACTCCAGAGGGCGGCCGGGGCGGTCCCGAGGCCGCCCGCACCCCGCGCGGGACGCACTACCCGAGCCTGCGCCGGCTCCGCCGCCGCGGCAGCTAGTGCGCCGCGCTTTGCAATGTAAATTTCAGCGGGACAAATTGCTTATTAATAGTCTAGAAGAGAAGCGGGTTTCTTTCTTTCTTCTTTTCTTTATCTGTTTTTATTTCTGCATGCCCCCCAGCTATGCCCTGGGCAGCCTCGCCGCCCAGCAGTTTCCTCTTCATTTCAATATCCTAAAGAAAATGCAAATTTCCACAGTGTGGCCTTTTTAAAAAGTTAAATTAGCAATAGCTTTAAGTGACTCCATTAGTATGGAAAACATACACATGTTTAGTGTGAGAATAGCTTCCCTTTCACAGGGCTCCCCATGCGAGCAGACCCTCGCATGGGGAAAGAATCTAGTCGCTGCCAGCGTGTCGCCAAAGGCGCACCCCGAGTGGCCTGCGCTGGGCTTCCCGGGAGAGATTGCCCCGACACCGCGCGCCGCCGCACCCCGACCGCCGGCTTGGATCCCTTAGAAGTCGCGAGAATGAGGGCGAAAGGGTTTGTGCAGGCGGGAAGGGAGGCGGGCTTGACACATTTCTGTCCAAGAGCGGTGTGCTCACCCTGTCTTCCCAGCCTCTTTGTCCGGGTCCCTGCAGCTCAGATAATTAAGCGAGCGGACTGAGCGGGCCTGGCCGCTGTCACCCACCTCCACACTTTTGCGCAGGAGAAGGGGTGTGTACACGCTCCCTTAAGCAGCGGCCAGGGAGTGTACGAAGGTCGCAGCAGAGGAGGACGTCAGTGGCGTGCCAACCTGTTCACCTGCACCCCTTGGCTCTACCACCCCAGCTCCTTTGCCTGGGTTGGCAAACCCGGTTTTCAAACCAGAATCTCAGTGGCAAAGTTTTGCGCTGGTTGGCTTCCAGATGAGGTGGTGCAGTCCCGCCATGGACTCTGTCTGCCCTGCTTCTTTACCTTTAAGCCAGTGGCAGGGCGCGCCAACCCCGTCCAGGAAAGAGTTAAGATTTACGGTGTGCCGGAGAGGTCTTGTTAGGATGTAATCTGCATTTTTTAACTACCGCGTAATAAAAAGTGAGAAGTTTTGAGACACCTTTCTTGATTATACCTTTGGTGATACTTTAGGTTTTACATTTAATTTGCATTTTGTTCTTAGTGAATATTGAAGTCTTGAGTGGAGGATTGAATTTTATTAGGACATCTGGACTGACAATATCAAATCAGACACCAGTGTCCCAAAGCATGCTAAAATTTCAGAGTTAATTAGAACGCAGTGTGTTTAATTAAAGCCAATTATAATATTTGAAATTATCTGATCGATCGGTGTTTCTGCAGTTTGGGTCTGTGGAGGTGTTGATTGGCGGACTGCGCGCGCCGTTTCGATCTAGAAACTGCTCTGGGGGAAGTTTGCTTTGTAAACTGGCGGGGCGGGCGCTCGCGGAATCCGGTCCGGGGCGCCGGCTCGGGCTCCTCCTGCCGGACTGCCTTGGGGCGCCGCTGAAGGCAGCTCGGGAAATCCCAGCTCTTTGCGAAATCTCTGTACCTTTTCGGATCCGAGGGACCCCTGGCACGCACAAGCCGTCTTTCCCCGCTCTGGTGCGCCTGCCGAGCGTGTTGCGAAGAGGCAACCTTTAAGGTTGCAAGGTGCGTAGGGAGAAGCCCGACTGGCGGAGAGCGAGCGTGTGGTTTCGGATTCTCGCTCCCACCGAGGACCTCCAGGGATTGACTCGGAATATGGGGTTAGCCAAAGTGACCGGAAGGGCCAGGGGAAAAGTTAGGACCAGGGGAGAGGAATTAACTGTTTCCTTTCTAATTTCGCACTCTGCAAGAGCCGAGGCGCGCTCGGCATCCTCGGCCCCGTTCGGAGCTAGGCTTTCCGGGGAGGCGGTCGAGAGCAGGCCGGCTGGCGTCCGCGGCCCCCGCAGGGCCGGGCAACTGGGAGCGCGCGGTTCCCTGGGGGGAGCGGGCTCGGTGCTCGCCGCCCGGCCTTATTCCGGGTGCCCGGGCTCCTCCTGACTTTGCAGACACACGTGAGCGGCAGTTAGGACCAGGCGGCGGGCGGACGGCTCTGCGCGCTCCTGGGGTCACCGGGTCAGCGAGGCCTAGGTGCGCCGGGAGCGCAGGACCCGCGGCCCCGCCGCTGCGGGCTGGCGGGGAGCGGCGGCGGCCACCTGCCCGGGCCTGGGTGGGGGTCTGGGCGGCTCGGCTCGCGGCGGCACTCTGCTCTGCTCACCCCAGGAGGCGCTGTTTGTCAAACTTGGCCGCCTCGGCAAGAGGCGCCTGCACCGTCTCACTTGGAGTATTGAGCTCTTTTCGGTCCTTGGGCTCGGCCTGCAGGAGCCTCACCCTTCCAGAGTGACCGGGCTTGAGGAGGCGGTGCAGAGATCAGGGGTCTGAGACCCTCCGATGTTCGCTTTTTAGCTGTGAATCCTTCCAGCCAGGCCTCGCGCCTTCCAGCGCAGGGCAGAGGAGCCCGTAGGAGCGCCCCGTGTGTGCGGGGCAAGATGCCCAGTTACTTGCCTCCGAGGGCGAGTGGGAGGCGCGTCCTGTCTTCGGTTCTGTCTCCAAGCTTCCCTAGAACCCCGTAGCTTTCGTCCCTGTCCAGCCAGGGGGAAGGCGCGGTCCCTGGGCCTAGAAACCTCCCCAGACTCTGGCCCAGCCCCCTTGGCGCGTCGCTTAACAGGTTGGGGTGGCCTGAGTGCGGAGTCCCTGCTTTCCCGACCTCCCCAGGCCCACCGGCCCGATGTATCCCCCGCGGTACAAGGCCAAGCCCGGGCGCACTCCCACGCCGGGCAGGGTCTGCGGGTGCTCTGCTGTGTCACCTGGCCCGGAGTGCGCGGGACTTCCTAGGTGCGCCCTCCCGGGGTTACTGTCTTCCCCGGCTCTCCCAGCCCCTACGGCCTCCTGCTCGCCAGTGCCCAAGGTCAGTCTGGCTCTCCGCTTTCGGGTTCTTTTCCCGAGCTCTGCCTTTGGCGCCGGGCCGGAGCGGGGCTGGAGGCCGGGTCACCGGCGCGGTCTGAGCGTGACCCCCGGGCGCGGAGGACGTGGGGGCGGGCCGCGCCTGCAACTCAGCACTGGAGGCGGGAAGGCGAACCGCTGGCCTTCGGCGCTTGGCTCCCACCCTTTCTCGAGGGCTCTGAGGGTTACGGCCGCGCAGCCTGGGCCCGAGGACACCGGCCCTACGAGGGAGCCGCACCCGGCCGCGCCCCGCACCCCGGATCCCTCTTAGGCATCGGCTTCCAGGAACCGTGGCCCAGGCTTTTCAACGCCGGAAATGCAGTTTCTGACTCCTTGGAAGGCTGGTAGGGAGGGCGGCTGGCTCCCCGGGCTCGGCCCAGAGCCAGAAGGGGCATGCACAGAGTGCCCCCTGGACACGAGTCCAGCGCGGACATAGAGGCCGGCCGTGCACCCTGGGACCCCAACTTGGCCGAAGTTTCTGGATGGCTCGGAGGCCGGCACCAGCCTGGCTCCCGATCACCAGGCCCCGCACCACGCGGGCGTGGAGGACCCGGGACGGGGGAGACGCGAGGGGGAAGTTCACGCCTGGCGCGCGAAGAGACGCCCGCCCCCTCCCGCGGGTGGGTAGTGGGCGCGGGCGGAGGGCTTGGCGCGCGCGGCGGTCCGGGCACGGCGCGGCCGGCAGGGACGCCGGAGCGGGCCTGGGGGCGGGCGCCGCGCGGCTGTACCGCCTGGCCCAGCCTCCGGTGGTGCCGCGGGTCAGCGGCCAAGCGCGGCCCTGCGCCCTGCAAGCCGCTCCCCGAGCTGGGCTCCAGGGGCTGCGGGCGCTGTCTCTTTAAGGTCACTGCCTGCTCCGGCACGACGTGGGGAGGACAGCTGGGCACTGGCCACCTGACTGACTCCGGCGTGACATCTGGGAGCCCACTGGTGTGTGGCACGCGAAGCGCTTGATGCCGCTATTTAAATGCAAATGCGAGGGGGCTCATTGAAGCCTCTCCCCGTAAATCCGCACAAAAGGAATACTTCCCACCCTCCGAGGAGGAGGAGGCGACGGCGGCGCGAGGGCCACCCGTGCAAATCGCGTTGAGCGCGGGTCCCTAAGCGGTGGTCGCCGCCGTGGCGGCCCGCAGGGTTTCCAGCGAAGGTCAGGCCCCGCCCGGGCCGGCCCCTGGGCGTTATGTCTGGCCCCTGGGAGCGCTCTGTGCGCGGAAGCTGGACCGGCGGTAGCGGCGGGCCTGCGCAACTTCCAGTGTCAGCCTGTTCCCCCCCTCGGCGTCTCCTGCCGGGGTACTGGGCGCCCCTAGGTCCCCAGAGAGGGAGAGGGGCGGGGCAAGGCTCCCACGGGGGGCGGCGGGCGCGGGCACGCGCTGCAGCCTCTCTCTGGACATCCGGGATGGGCCTGCAGCCCCCTCCCCTCCCCGGCCTGGGTGCTGGGCCCCTGGCTCCTCTCGGCCGCTGCTCCCGCCCCATCAAGGCGAACCCCTGGAGTGGGGCGAGGTGGGGGCCAAGGGCACTGCCATCCCAGGCCGCTCTGCAGCAGGCCCGTGTGGAGACCCTGCCCGGGTGGCGAGTCCCTGTGCCCGCAGCTCGCAGCCAGCAATGGAGTGACAAAAAAGATAAAGTTGGTGAATGATAAAGACCGTATTTTCCACGCTTTGGGTGCGGGACCAGATGATCTAGAAAATGAGCTGAAATGGATTCAGCCTCTGAGCCTGTTGTGAGAGCAGCTGACGCCCCCATTTCGGGCCAGATGGCTGCTGAACACAGATTTGCATTCATTTTCGCTTAATATCGTCCAAAGTAGTGGGGCAGCTGCATTTGTTGTCAAAAAGGTTTAAAACCCCTTTTCTTTCTGGGGCAGGATCGTTACCTTCTGTGATGCGCTTATAGAACTTTTTTTTCCCTCTTTAGTCAACAGTATCAGATTTAGAAGGATTTGTTTTTAAACCTTCTAATTTGGTAATCAGATTTAAATCGCCTTGGCGCGTGTAATCTGAATTAAAGATACTGTAAATGATTTTAAGCATGATACTTTCGTTAGAGCAAAGAAGGGGGCACCTCCAGCCTGGGCTGGGCATTTTAGGAAGTGTGCTACAAAGGAAGCATTGTTTCCTCTTTCCAACTTCATCTTTTCCGAACAGGCACTTTGCATAATCTGACAATAACGCTTGCCTGGGTGCTAAACACGCAGAGACAAAGCCCTGTCTCCACCCCACCCTCCACCGCTGAGCAACTTTATTTTGCGTTGTCCCTCCACGAAGAAAGTGTTCCCTCTTCCACTGGGTTGGCTGTGGGTGGAAAGCGCTGGGCTTATTAGGAATACAGAAATTTTCTTTTAATTTATCGTGAATAGTTTCCATACACTTTGATTTAAGGTTATTAACATTCTATAGACAGTGGCATCTTTAATATGTGGCGATCGCTTCTAAAGACTAATCTCATTACCCTCAAATAGTCATAAAATATGATTTTATTATACTTACGTATTTAATTAGACGGCCGGCACCGGAATGGATTTTGAGATGGGACTGGCGCAACAGCTGTGGTAATTCACTTATCTTTGGCAATAGTCATTAACCCCCAACACCAGCAAAATAGATTGCTTTCCAGAACTGCTTTTTTCTCGCCCCGTCCAAGAGGCTTGGGGGTCCCCAGATAAGGTAAATCGGGCTTCGATTTTCCCGATTAATTAAAATATTAGCGTACACACACTGCCAATTCATGAAATAAAAGGAGTGCCACCCCAGACCCGGCGTGAAGAGTCTGTCCTGCGACACACTTGCACCTTGAAACCTGTGTTTTTGTTTTTGTTTGTTTTAATCAGAAGGGCCTGATTTCTCTCGGCACGGAAGGGCTGGGACAGCTCCCGGTCGTCCCCTGGGCCCCCGCGCCGTGTCACGCACAGGTCCTTTCCGTGGGCAGTGCTCCTGGGCGCCGAGTCCTGGCTGCAGGAGCCCGGCCGCCGGGCCCACGCGCTGCTCGCGCCCCGCTGCCCTCCCGATTCCTCGAAACCAGGTCTGGAAAGTCGCGCGCCGCGCGCTCACCCGGGCTCAGCGGCACCGAGGGCAGGACCCAGGCGCCCGCAGCGTCTGCTCGGCTTTTAGAGCGGCTGGCGCCGGGGAGGTCTGGTCACCGCGCGGGCGCGCAGCCGGACACCGGGCCCCGGGTCGCCGGAGAGGCCGGGCGCGCTTCCTCTCCGCCCAGAGAGCCCGGAGCCTTCTTTGTCACTCGCTGCGCCTAAGGACAGGCCGGGGGACGGGCTCTCTGGTGGCCATGGGGAAAGAGCGCGCGCATCGGGCAGAGCCCGCCTCCGACGTGGGTGCCCCAGCCCGACACACTCGGTGGCCTCCGCCGGGGCGGAGAGCTCGAGCGCCCCGCGAGGCCCAGCCGAGGGCACATCGCTCCCCCCGCCCCCCGCCCCCCGCCTTCGGTCGGCTTGCGAACCGGGCTGAACTGCGCGCCTCCCGTGGCCGGGGAGCCCTGCGCCACCCCTCCAGCCCGCGCCCCGGCCGGGTGCTCGCCCCTCCAGCCCCCTGTCTGCGGCCTGCCGGCTTCTACTCGCCTCCCGCTCTGGGCCGTCCCGGGGCGACCCGCGGCCCCTGGCGTTCGCGGCGGCGTCTGGGCGACTGGGGGCGCCCCTGCGTTTTACCCTCTCCTCCCCACCGTGCTTTGACTAGTGTGGCTGATGTCGGGAGGAGGGGTTGAGGGGCCAGGCTGCAGCCGCGCACTGCCTGTCTGTCTGCTTTGGAGACTGATTTGGGCGAGGAGAAACTTCCTTGGCGGCGGGTGGGCGCGAGGAGCCGCGGCGCGCGGCTGGGGGCGGCGGCGGCGCGGGGCGGCGGCGGGGCTCGCGGGGCTCGCGGGGCTCGGGCCGGCTCGC
>SJYX01000112.1:0-2500 GCA_006410675.1 Oreotragus oreotragus
GGACCTTGCTCAAACTCATGTCCATTGAGTCGGTGATGCGATCCAACCATCCCATCCTCTGTCGCCCCCTTCTCCTGCCTTCGATCTTTCCCAGCATCAGGGTCTTTTCTAAGGAGTCAGTTCTTCACATCAGGTGCCCAAAGGATTGGTGCTTCAGCTTCAACATCAGTCCTTTCAATGAATATTCAGGACTGATATCCTTTAGGATTGACTGGTTGGATCTCCTTGCAGTCCAAGGGACTCTCAAAAGTCTTCTCCAACACCACAGTTCAAAAACATCTATTCTTCAGCACTCAGCTTTCTTTATTGTCCAACTCTCACATCCATACATGACCACTGGAAAAACCATAGCCTTGACTAGGCGGAGATTTGTTGGCAAAGTAACGTCTCTGCTTTTTAATATGCTGTCTAGGTTGATCATAGGGCTTCCTTGATAGCTCAGTTGGTAAAGAATCTGCCTGCAATGCAGGAGACCTGGGTTCGATCCCTGGGTTGGGAAGATCACCTGGAGAAGGGAAAGGCTACCCACTCCAGTGTTCTGGCCTGGATAATCCCATGGACTTTATAGTCCATGGGGTCACAAAGAGTTGGACACGATTGAGTAACTTCCACTTTTCACTAGGTTGGTCATAGCTTTTCTTCCAAGGGGCAAGGGTCTTTTAATTTCATGGCTGCAGTCACCATCTGCAGTGATTTTGGAGCCCAAGAAAATAAAGTGAGTCACTGTTTCCATTGTTTCCCCATCTATTTGCCATGCAGTGATGGGACCAGATGCCATGATCTTAGTTTTTTGAATGTTAAGATTTAGGCCAGCTTTTTTCACTCTCCTCTTTTACTTTCATCAAGAGGCTCTTTAGTTCCTCTTCACTTTCTGCCACAAGGGTGGTGTCATCTGCATATCTGAGGTTACTGACATTTCTCCCAGCAATCTTGTTCCAGATTGTGCTTCATCCAACCCAACATTTTGCATGATGTACCCTGCATATAAGTTAAATAAGCAGGGTGACAATATACAGCCTTGACGTACTCCTTTCCCAATTTGAAACCAGTCCTTTGTTCCATGTCTGGTTCTAATTGTTGTATCTTGACCTGCATACAGATTTCTCAGGAGTCAGGTAAGTTGGTCTGGTATTCCCATCTCTTAAAGAATTTTCCACAGTTTGTTGTGACCCACAGAGTCAAAGGCCTTGGCATAGTCAATAAAGCAGAAGTAAATGTTTTTCTGGAACTCTCTTGCTTTTCCTATGATCCAATGAATGTTGGCAATTTGATCTCTGGTTCCTCTGCCTTTTCTAAATCCAGCTTGAACATCTGAAAGTTCACGGTTCATGTACTGTTGAAGCCTGGCTTGGAGAATTTTGAGCATTACTTTCCTGGCGTGTGAGATGAGTGCAATTGTGCAGTAGTTTGAACATTTTGGGCATTGCCTTTCTTTGGGATTGGAATGAAAACTGACCTTTTCCAGTCCTGTGGCGACTGCTGAGTTTTCCAAATTTGCTGGCATATTGTGTGCAGCACTTTCACAGCATCAGCTTTCAGGATTTGAAACAGCTCAGCTGGAATTCCATCACCTCCACAGCTTTGTTCATAGTGATGCTTCTTAAGGACCACTTGACATTGCATTTTGGGATGTCTGGCTCTAGGTGAGTGATCACACCATCGTGGTTATCTGGGTCATGAAGATCTTTTGTACAGTTCTTCTATGTATTCTTGCCTCGTCTTCTTAATATCTTCTGATTCTGTTAGGTCCATATCATTTCTGTCCTTTCTGGAGCCCATCTTTACAGAAATTGTTCCCTTGGTATCTCTAATTTTTGTGACGAGACCTCTAGTCTTTCCCATTCTGTTGTTTTCCTCTATTTATTTGCATCCACATATGGGTGCATTCTTCTGGCAAAACTGTTAGCCTTTGCCCTGCTTCATTTAGTACTTCAGAGCCGACTTGCCTCTTACTTAACGAATCTCTTGACTTCATAGTTTTGCATTCCAGTCCCCTACAATGAAAGGACATCTTTTTTTGGTCTAGAAGGTCTTGTAGGTCATCAGAGAACTGTTCAAAACTGTTCAGCGTCTTTGGCATTAGTGGTTGGGGCATAGACTTGGATCACTGTGATATTGACTGCTTTGCCTTGGTAACAAACAGAGATCATTCTGTCATTTTTGAGATCACACCCAAGTACTGCATTTTGAACTCTTTCATTGACTATGAGGGCTACTCCCTTTCTTCTAAGGATTTCTTGCCCACAATAGTAGATAGAGTGGTCATTTGAGTAAAATTCGCTCATTCCCGTCCATTTTAGTTCACTGATTCCTAAATTGTCGATGTTCACTCTTATCATCTCCTGTTTTATCTCTTCTAATTTATCTTGCTTCGTGGACCTAACATTCCAGGTTCCTATGCCTTGTTGTCTTATAGCATCAGACTTGACTTCCATCACCGGTCACATGCACAGCTGGGCATTGTTTTTGCTTTGGCTCTGCCTCTGCATTCTTTCTGAAG
>SJYX01000112.1:7500-10449 GCA_006410675.1 Oreotragus oreotragus
CATTTATGAAAGATTTTCATGCACTGTTTGCAGAAAAAGTGACAAACACCTTTTCTGTTCAAGTAAAAGATCCAATTTGGTAATTCATCAAACCAATTTCCACGTTGCACCTCAAGAAGGGAGGTTCATCACTATGCACACGAGGCGTCTGCATACATTAAGGGGGGGTGGGGCAGAGAGAACATGAGACGCACACGTGACTATCCGTGTCTTAGGTGGAGGGAAGAGCAAGACGTTCCAGGCAGGATTGAGTTTTCACGACAATAGACGATAATAAAGCGGCCTGACGGCCCGACTTATTCCTGGCACATCCACCGCACAGGCATTTAAAAAGTCAACCAGAAGCCGTGCCTCTGGATGCCAAGGAGATGTCACCTTTCGGAGGTGGAGGGAGACATGCTGATCCATCCTAGGAAGATGTCCTCATTTCCTGAGCGACCCCAGCAGAAAGCGGCTGTCCCCATGCCCTCTCACCCCTCTGCCCACTTCCCTCCGTCAGAACAAAGGACACCTTGCGTGCCTCCCTCCCCGGATGGCCTGTGGCACCCTGCTGCCCACGCAGGTGGAGGTCTGCTGCGCCCACCCTTCTTGCCATGCTGCGTGCTGTCCCCTGCTCGCGTCCCTATCTCTGTCCCCTTCGTGCCCTCCCCACCCCCGTCTCCGGCTGTGTGTCTGTGCTGACTGTCCATCATTCCCTTGCCTGTGGTCATCACTCCTGTCCTGTCCCGTGAGATCCTGCCTCTGGGACTGCATGCAGCTCACCCCCACCCGCCCAAGCTGGGAGCTTTCTCGTCTTTTCCCCATCTGACACCTGCCCTCCATGCCTCATCTGACATCTGGGAACCTCCTTGGACCCCTGTTCCTCGTCTACTCAAGCCACTATCCCTGTCCAGTGTGCCCACCTGTGATTCTTTGGTCCTTCACAATTGTAGAGTGTCAACTGGAGCACAGCTGCCACACTGCCACCCCGCTGAGCCCCACTTCTCCCAGCCGCATGTGTTACCCAGACCTGCCTCGTGTAGGGACTTAGTGAGGACAGAGTAGAGACTTACAGTAGGGCGACATGTGTTAGTCACTCAGTTGTGACCCCATGGACTGTAGCTGGCCAGGTTCTTCTGTCCATGGAATTCTCCAGGCAAGAACACTGGAGTGGGTTGCCATTTCCTTCTCCAGGGCATCTTCCTGACCCAGGACTTAAACTTGATCTCCTACATTGAAGGCTGACTCCTTACCTACTTACTGTCAAGCAGTGTATTGTTACATAAATTCAGCAACAGAGCTACTTCTTCTCTCTAAAAGGCGTCAGTTCTGCTCAGGTAAACCCTGACAGAACAATCCCTACCCTGTGAGGGTGCTCTCATTGGCTGCTTTCCCAGGGCAGTGCTGTAACGGACCACGCTTGGTGTGTGCATGCGCGTGTAGGGACATCCTGATGTAATAGTCTGGCTTGCTTCACTATTACAATAAGGATCCTTTAAATATACAAACAGTGTTTAGAAATGTAGACGCCTTTACAAGTTGAGTAGATGCAAATATTAAAAGCAAATATTTTACTACATATTGTCTTATGCTGTTGGTTATTACCCTATGTTTGTGTTTTTCTTTCCAGTTTTAGTGACTGTTCCCATGGCAGAGCCCATAAAATGCCCTCCTGGGAAAGGTGCTTCTTTGTTAGAAAGATATGTTAATATCAGATGCCTGGGAACCCTCTTTGCCATGGCTGGTAGACCAGTTGGCCTGAGCGAGAATTGGCAGTGAAGGATTTCCTTTTTCCTCTGCAAAATAGAGGTGTTGGCACCAAGCTTCTTGTGTGTAGTGTGTAGTCATGACCTTTGTAATAACACCCAGGGTGCAGTAAGAGCTGAGTGGCTGGGAGCTGTGATAAGCATACTGGCCTCTGCACCTGGCTCGGGGCCCAGAGTAGGCGGCCCTCTGGATTCTGTGGTCAAAGACTTGAGCATGTGGAAAGGTGGTTCTTATCCTCGTTCTCATCACCTTTGATTCTGGCGAACACTGAGGTAAATCATGCAGATTCACAGAGAAGTATGGCCACTGATAGTCACGCTAGTAGAAGCTGCCAGGTGCCGGCCCTGTGTGTCTTTGACCTACACTTGGGTATACCATCCAGCTCAAATGACCCAGGGAGGCATGCAAGGCTGCAGGTAGACAGGCTGCTGGGGACCTGGGCTAAGGTGCGTGCTTTATATTTCACATGTCAGCTTGTGAGACAGAGAGCTTCCTTCCAAGCCATGATGGGGCAAGTTGCTTCACTGGGGCAAGCTGGTTAATCTCTCTGTTCCTCAGTTTCTCTATCCTCAAAACGGGAAAGCATGGTGCATGATCTTTTTAATGTGTTGTTGGATTCTGATTGCTAGAATTTTGTTGAGGATTTTACATCTATGTTCATCAGTGATATTGGCCTGTAATTTTCTTTTTTGGTGGCATCTTTGCCGGGTTTTGGTATTAGGGTGATGGTGGCCTCATAGAATGAGTTTGGAAGTTTACCTTCCTCTGCAATTTTCTGGAAGAGTTTGACTAGGATAGGTGTTAGCTCTTCTCTAAATTTTTGGTAGAATTCAGCTGTGAAGCCCTCTGGACCTGGGCTTTTGTTTGCTAGAAGATTTCTGATTACAGTTATGCAAGGATTCTTCAATATCCGCAAATCAATCAATGTAATTCACCACATTAACACATTGAAAAATAAATGCTATATGATTATCTCAATAGATGCAGAGAAGGCCTTTGATAAAATTCAACATCCATTTATGATAAAAACTCTCCAGAAAGCAGGAATAGAAGGAACATACCTCAACATAATAAAAGCTATATATGACAAACCCACAGCAAACATTATCCTCAATGGTGAAAAATTGAAAGCATTTCCCCTAAAGTCAGGAACAAGACAAGGGTGTCCACTTTCACCGCTACTATTCAACATAGTTCTGGAAG
>SJYX01000112.1:12319-24584 GCA_006410675.1 Oreotragus oreotragus
GGAGAGGGTGGGATGATTTGGGAGAATAGCATTGAAATATGTATACTATCATGTAAGAAATGAATCGCCAGTCTGTGTTTGATGCAGGATGCAGGATGTTTGGGGCTGGTGTATGGGGATGATCCGGAGGGATGTTGTGGGGTGGGAAGTGGGGGGGAGGGTTCATGTTTGGGAGTTCATGTACACCCATGACGGATTCATGTCAATGTATGCCAAAACAAACACAGTACTGTAAAGTAAAAAAAATAAAATAAAATAAACTGATAGTAACAACAACAACAAAAAAATGGGAAAGCAATGCTATCACGTTTGTTGTGGTGAAGATTCCATGAACTTGACTGCATGGTGAAATTTTCACCAGGCTGTTGCAGGTGCTCGGCTCATATGCATCTCTAAGTAGTGTCCATGTAGTAGTTGCTAATTAACTCCTTTAATATCTTCCCCCAAAGATTTACATTGATCCATACACGTAAGGGCCATCCCAGGTGCACTAGTGTTAAAGAACCACCTGCCGAGCAGGAGATGTAAGAAACACAGGTTCAGTCCCTGGGTGGGGAAGATGCCCTGGAGGAGGGCATGGCAACCCACTCCAGCATTCTTGCCTGGAGAATCCCATGGACAGAGGAGCCTGGTGGGCTACAGTTCAAAGGGTTGCAAAGAGTTGGATCAGACGTGACTCAAAAGACTTAGCACGCACGCACGCACGTCCATGTGAAGAAACCTAAGATGGGGGATTAAATGGATTCCTTCAGAGAGTCAGCACTGCTGCTCCTGCTCAGTTGAACGAGCTGTGAGTACAGAGGACTGGGTGGGCTTGGAACTGGAATTCGAGCATCCCTGAGGATAAAGTGAGGACTCTTGCAAGATGCCTGCCCCAGGGAGAAAGCCAGGCTGAGGCCAAGATGTGTTCAGTCGACTTTTTATAAATTCAGTTCAAACTTGGAAAAGATGTCCAATTTTTTGAATAATTGTTTCCTCCAAGACTAACATTAGGCATTAAAATACCCTGGGCCCCTTCCCTGGCACTTTGTCCAGAAGCCCTTCAGGAGAGGTCTCTGCGGAACTGAGGTTTGTTCAAACTGCATTTGAAGGCAGAGCTGACTCGTGCTGAGTAAACACTGAGCCTGTCCTGTTGCTAGGCTGGGTTTCCAAACCATTTGACAGCTGAGGACAGAAGGTATTTTTGACTTCAGACTTGGAAAATTTGGGTGCTGTGACGGCACACATTGAAATAGAAGTGTTTATGACATGGGGCACTCCATGAGCCAGCAGCAGGCCATGCTTTGGGAAGCTCATTCAGCACAAATACTGCCTGTGTGTCAAAATATGTCTTTAGAAACATTTAATTTGTATAATATTGACTGTTAGACTGTGTCAATGAGAAGCGCGTGTTCTAAATTAACATGTCATATAACCAGCACATTGTACAATATTTAAACAGGTTCACATGTAAGTAGTTACTGGTTAAATTCCATTTTGTAATGTACATGTTCAATAAAATTGGGTAGTCCACAAAACCAGTGGCTGAATTTTTATAGTTCACTGTTTACCAAAAATGTTGTATGTTCAAATAATCAGTAAAGAATCTTGTTATTCTGTAGAGGGTAAATCATGTAAGAGAGAAGAGATTTTTTTTTCTCTTTACTTTCAGAAATTTAATGCATGTGAGCAGAAGGAAGGTGAGCACTGAGTAATATCTCACTGTGAAATCAAACTTAACAGTCTATTTGGGGGGTGCCCGAATAACACAAGCATCTTCTATTTTAGAATCCATATCAAGATTTAAAAGAATGTTTTCAACCAAGTCAGGAGGAACTTGCTGAATAAAAGGATCCCAGAAGAGGTAACAAATTGCCAAAGAAAACCGAGTCCAGGGTTGGAAAAGGCCCTGCAAACATCTAGCTGAATATGTGGGATTAGAAACCTGACTCTGACCATGAACGGTTTCCAAGAGTTGGGTTCACTGAGGCCCTTCTTGGACCTTTGCCATGCTTGTTCCAGAGACCTGGGGCCCACGCACGTGTCTTTGACGTGCAGTCCCACAAGGATGGGTACCTGATTTGAAACTTATGTCCAGAAAGATGACATGGGCTATAGCCCCTTCACATTTCCGCATCGCAGCATCAAGTTACGCTTAGCAGAATTCCCTTCAGCCATATCTCAGTTACCCCTTTTTTCGTTTCAACCCCAGTGAACAGATCAACAAAGAAATCAAGATTAATTTAAATTTATTTAGATGTGAAAAATAATTTCACCCAATGTCTTTTCTCTCTCAAAGTAGTACAAATACATAAAATACCTACACGTAGGTTTTCCTTAAGGAGTCCAAAAGAGACGAATATTGGTACATAATGTACCACAGTTTTCTGCATTAGAAATATAGATATCATACTTTTCAATAAATTCTATTTTCATCTTTTATTCTAAAATGATATTTTTATAGCTTCAATTTATAGGAATCCATGAAATATTGAAGTGAATATTAAAGGTTTTTTTTTTATTCACTTTCATCAAGAGGCTTTTTAGCTCCTCCTCACTTTCTGCCAAAAGGGCGGTGTCATCTGCATATGTGAGGCCACTGGTATTTGAAGGTATGTCCTAGCATCTTCTTTCTATGCCCGTCTCATAGGTGAGCGGATGTGGCTTAGGGGATCTGTCTGGCGTATCTGTTTCCCTTTGTGTGAGTGCTACCCATTCAGTCGCGTCCCATTCTCTGCGTCTCCATGGACTGCAGCTCACTGGGTTTCTCTGTCCGTAAGATTTCCCAGGCAAGCTACTGGAGTGGATTGCCATTTCCTTCTTCGGGGAATCTTCCTGACCCAGGGATTGAAGCTGGGTCTCCTGCATGGCAAGCAGGTTCTTTACCATTTGAACCACCAGGGAACAGAATAAAATCACGTTGCTTCCAAAACCATATTTGGCTTCATATCTAGTCTCTCAAACTCTTGCTTAGAAAACTGGTGGAAAGAATCTGACTGATACTGAGGTTTACAAAAATCTGATTGCCACCAAGGTTTAGGTCCATCAGGAGCTAGTGGCCTTTCCTGACATTTGATATGACGGTAGGGACCTTCTGCATGGTGCAGCAACAGACGCCAGCAGGTCTGCGGCAGGCTGGGCCCACCGCTGCAGTCTGCCCTGCACTCACTCCCCTCTCAGTCGTGGAAAGAGCTCCTAGTCTGTGGGGCCCGATACTCCTGCCTGGAACACCAGGGCTGTGGGTGCCCGAAACAAAAAGACCGCGTGGGGTAGGGACTCGGCCGTGGAGCTCTGTCTTCCACTGTGTTTAAGTGTAACAGGAGCGAGAAATGTCTGCAATTAAACTTGCCAAGGCCTGGCAACATAATTAAGGGACGTTCCTTGGGAACTGCTCGTTAAAGATGGTCTTTTAATTGCTATCTTGCTGGAAGAGACCAGAATGAATGAGATTGTCACAGGTTCCAAGTCAATCTTACAAAGTTGCATTTAATGGCCGCAGGAAGAAGGGTCTGGGTAGACTTGGAGAGGTTGCTTCCTTGTCCTGTCACAGGATGAGTCTCGTGGGCCTGTGTCCCCTGCGAATGTGCGGAGACTCCTCGATCTCCCTTCTCGTCTCCCCAGGTCCATCAGACCCTTTCTACCTGCCCCACATGCAGGCAGTGGAGACCTACCTACGAGGGAAATCGCCAGGCAGAATCCCCAGTGGCTCCATGTCCCCTTTGGTAATTTCTCCTCTTTGTCTTGTGTGCGTAGTACTGGGCTAGGAGTGGAGTTCGTGGCGGCTGGGGAGGGGGCGTCCCCAGCGACATCCTCACTCCTAGGGCTTGTGGGCATGGACGGTGGCAGGCGAGTGGCAGGCGTGAAGGCAGTTCTGTCTGACTCTCACAGTCTGGGCCTTACTTAGCCCAGTGTCCCACCAACTAGAGCTCACAGGTCAAATGTGACTCACCACGTTCTGGTCCTGGAATGAAGAACGCTTTTTATTAATATATATATATATATTTTTTTATCAGTTGAACCAAAAATTCAAAAGAAGAAGTTTTTACGACATGTAAAAATCATATGCAACTCCATTTTCAGTGTCTGTAAGTAACATTTTCGTGGCTGCAGCAGTACCCGTTTATTTACATACTGTCTGGGACTGCTTTTGGCCTGCAAATGGAAAGTGAGACAATTGCAGCATAGATCACATGGCCTGTGAAGCCTGTTGCTTACCAGTGGGCCTTTACAGAGCACGTCTGCCTGCTTCTCATCTAGCAGATAGGGAGTCATGACTTTAAAGATGTACAAAGGTGGGTGAAAGGGCAGGGTCGTCCAGCGGGGCATGGTAGGGCCCTCGGGTGACCTGCCAACCAGCGCCTCAGCTCAGTGTCCTCCAGCTGACGGTCACCGCGTGGGAGAGGCTGCCTAGCACGGCTGGACCTGCCATGGGTTCTGGACAGGATGGAAAACCTAATTTTTGTGAGTGGTCTTTTTTTTTTTTTTTTTGATTAAACACTGAGTACAGAGAAACGAATGTAGCTGTGGGTCGCAAACTTTGTCCCCGTCAGAGGCCTGCAGGACCGGGAAGGGCAGCACCTGGGGCATCCTGCTGAGCGGGCCAGCACACTGGAGGCTCGGACGGCAGAGCTGAAGGCTTTTGAAACAGGAGAGCCCTGTTCTCACGGGATGCCTACATCCAGACAGACAGTGCATTTGTAAAATTTTTCAATGAAAAACTTCAACCCGCTGTTTCTAAACTATTAATCAATGCAGGTTGGTTTTCAAAAATGTAATCAATACATTACTAATATGACCATCAGCTTAACGTCTAGACCACTTAACTAGAGATTATTCTTAGGCAAATTACCATCACTGTCAGTTGGAAATCATGGAATGTTAAATTCAAAAGTTAACTGCAACATCGCTGTGTTTTGATAATATACTTCTAGCTACCTTGGGCTAGNATACATTACTAATATGACCATCAGCTTAACGTCTAGACCACTTAACTAGAGATTATTCTTAGGCAAATTACCATCACTGTCAGTTGGAAATCATGGAATGTTAAATTCAAAAGTTAACTGCAACATCGCTGTGTTTTGATAATATACTTCTAGCTACCTTGGGCTAGCATTCAGTAAACAGTTGATGAATAAGTGAGCATTTAATAAATAGACACGCATACCTATAGACTTTCTTTATATATTTAGCATATGTCTCTCTTTCTCACACACACACACATATTCATATACATATATACAGAGAGGCAGACAGAGAGAGAGTGAAAATAGGAGGGAGGAGGAGAGGGAGACAGTAGGACCAGAATCACATTAAATGCTTGGAGCTCCTCTGGCTGTTCCTGGGGAGATTTCCATCTCCTCCCTCATCCCGCAGGTAATGATGGCATGCCTCCACTGTGCCAGGTCTGTGCTGGGAATTGCTGATGGATCCAGTAGCATAATCATACTATAGGAATATATCGGAGCAAAACGTGAAACCCACCACTGGGACCTCTCCAGCCTGGCCCAGCCCCTTGGCCCTGCCTCGGCATGGGGACTGGACCGCACTGAGCACTCAGTGAACGTGACCGATCATTGTTATGCGCCAACAGGGTGTGATGGAGAGTGTAAGAGATGCCCTGCTTTCTGACATGCACCTTGGGTGGACACAGCATCGTTCCCTAAACAGGGACGATGGGGCAGGGCGGGAAAGCACTGTGAGAAAGAAGCCGGGTGAGTGTTCTTTCAGAATGTCTGGCTTGGGCTGTAACAGGGGCCACTGAGTACATGTTACCGAGTAGGACAGTGTTCACGAGCGTCTCTCATGGGCCCAGGGTCAGGGGCACAAAGGTCATGATGCAAAAACAGGGACGAGCCAAGCCGTAGGAAAGAGGGAGGTCGTCGACCCCAAAGGCCATGGCGAGTACCCACTCACTGGATGACCCAGGATGCGGCCGGGGACCAGAGGAGTTCCTGGGGGGCAGGAAGAGTAGCTGGATTTCTAGGAGAGGAGATGGAAGCAAATGAAAATGTCTGCTTTTTACCAAATGTTTGACTGTGAAGAAAGGGAGATACAGAGTTCCAGGCTCCAAATGATGTGCGTGTGTGCATGTGCATGTGTGTGTGCACATGTGTGTGTGCACGTGTACGTAAATGTGTGTATGTGTGTGCGTGTGTGCATACGTGTGTGCACATGTGCTACGGCCGGGGACCAGAGGAGTTCCTGGGGGGCAGGAAGAATAGCTGGATTTCTAGGAGAGGAGATGGAAGCAAATGAAAATGTCTGCTTTTTACCAAATGTTTGACCGTGAAGAAAGGGAGATACAGAGTTCCAGGCTCCAAATGATGTGCGTGTGTGCATGTGCATGTGTGTGTGCACATGTGTGTGTGCACGTGCACGCAAATGTGTGTATGTGTGTGTGCATACGTGTGTGCACGTGTGTGCACATGTGCGCGTGCGTGCGTGTGTGCACATGTGTGCATGCGTGCGTGCACATGTACGTGTGTGCGCGCGCGTGTGTGTGCATGTGTGTGTGCACAGGCTTGCAGATAAGCACTGCTCTTTAGTGTTCAGTCGGTGAAGAAGGTGGGAAAGGTGGGTCCTCTGTGTCACTTGCTCACAGGACACCCGTGTGTTGCCAGGCCCAATGGCCTCCACGTGCACAGAGCATCCGCAAGGAGCAGGGTGCCTGGAGCTGGTACTCCAGTCCTGCTTCTGTTGGAAGCAGACCATCTAGCTCAGAAGGGCTTGGAACCACTCGCATCCACGGATCTGCCATCAGTCAGACAAGCATCTAGGAATAAGTGGTATTCAGGGTTTCCTAGGCCTCCTTGGCCCTTCCATTTCACTCTTGAAAACCCGTTCCCAGCACCTATGCTTTCACTGAACACACACACTAGTTTTCAAGTTGAGCACACTGGGGAGATTCCATGGCCCTCCAAGAGGGTCACCAAGTGCAGGACAGAGTCATCCTTTCCGGTCCTCCCGCCCTCCTCCGGCGCCAGGCAGGAGTGCCAGGCCTGGCTGCCTGGCGGGAGCTTCTCTCAGACCTCATGAGGTCCTGGATTCCTGTTCTTTCCCATTCTGCCCTGGCACTTAATCTTTGCATTTCACTTCAGACAACTGGTTTTTAGCATTTTGTTCCAATGATTCCACTTAAACAGCCTAAAACCTTTAGGGAACGCAAGATGAGCCTCTTGTTCTTCTTTTCAGTTAGACGCCCCCAGCATCCCAAGGGTCGATACTGTCTTTATTCCCCTAAAATATGATAGGATGTAGAGACGTGAGAACACACAAAGTCCCACACTTAAATCTCTCTCTGTGTGTGCACGTGTGTGTGTGTGTGTGTGTGTGTGTGTGTGTGTGTGTGCTTGCATGAAAGAAACCCATGTTAACTTTGGAAACTTTCCAAACTCTTGTTTGGAGATGGGGCATATAAAGCAGATGTTTCTGCATTTACTGAAGGGTCCTCGTGTGTTTTAATGAGGGCTGCCTCTCAAACATGCGTTATGTTATTTGACAGTTGATTCTGAGTTTTCTTGGTTTTTCTAAAACAACTCAGATCATATTACCCTTGATGCAAAGTCAGAGAATCGAAGTTCACTCTGACATATCAGCACTTTGAAGTCTGCAGCCATCTCCGAGTAGCTCAGGCTTCCCTGTCCCAAGAGCAACAGACAGTGTGGCTTGAAGGCATCACTTCCGAGGAACGGCACTGAGGCGTCCTGTCCCTGCAGCGTTGCTCGGCTCTCGCTCTCCATCTGTATGTGTTCAGCGCTCTCCACTGCACTTGTCCAAGCTTGGGAACATGGTTTCTATACCTCGTCGCCCAAGGAGACCACCCTGTCGGTCATTCACGGGCACTGGCACAGCTTGGGAAATCCTCCAATCCCCTTCCCACTGACCACAGAGTACCCGGCACGGTTGAGAGCACTTCCCGGGGTTTAGCCTGGTTTCTGTTAGAATATGCTCTCTGCTTCCCGTCTAGAGTTGATCCAATTGGATCATGGATTTTTTTTTTAAATCAACTTAATTGAGGTATCATTTATAAACAATAAAATACACACATATAAAATATACATTTTGATGAGGCTGGAAAAACTGTGCACATCCATGGAAGCACCACCCCAATGATGATGCAGAAATTTTTTATCTTCCTAAAAAGTTCCCCAGGGCCCTGCCTCAGTCACTCTCCACCTTTTGTCTCTCTGCCAAAGCAACCACAGATGGGTTTTCTGTCACTATGGGTTAGAGTCTTTTTTCCTTGTGCATTGTCTAAATGGAATTATAATTTGTGCCTGACATCTTTTGCTCACCAAAGTACTTTTCACCATTCATCTGTGTTGTGGAGTATGTGAGCAATTTGTTTCTTTTAACTGCTAAGGAATACCCCATTGTACAGATGCACCATGACATTGAGCCCCGTTGACGGCTATTTGGGTCGTTTACAGGCTTTGGCAATTATAATCAAAGTTGCCATGAACATTTGTGTATAAGACCTTGGGTAAATATTTAGGAGCAGAATTGCTGGGTAATATTGTTAGTTGCTCAGTTGTGTCCGACTCTTTGTGACCCCATGGGCTGTATCCTGCCAGGCTCCTCTGTCCATGGAATTTTCCTGGCAAGAATACTGGGGTGGGTTGTCATTCCCTTCTCCAGCAGATCTTCCCAATCCAGGGATCGAACCCAGGTCTCCTGCATTGCAGGCAGATGCTTTACCATCTGAGCCAGGGCTGGATCCCATTGTGTTTAACTTCTCAGGAAACCACCAAATTGCTCCACAAACTGATAGTACCAATCCACACTCCTCCCAGTTATGTAGAGGCTCCAGCCCCACACAGCCGTAACAGAGTCTGTCTTCTCTAATTGCAGTCATTCTATTGATGGTGTAGTGGGGTTTCACTGTGGCTTAGAACTGCATTTTCCTAATGACACCTTCTCATGGGCATGTTCCCAGTCCTATTCCCATCTTTTCTTTGGTGAAGGGCCTGCTCAACCGTGACCCTCTCCTTTTTTCTAAAATTCAGTTGCGTGTCGTCTTATTATTGAGCTGTAAATGTTTTTTATCTAGTCTGGACAGAGTTATTTGCCAGGTGTATGCATCGCGGAGATTGCTCCCCACTTGATGTGTCTTTTAATTTTCTCACGGATGCTTCTAGAAGAGCAGAAGTGTTTAACTTCCATACATTTTATTTTTAAAGAAAACTTTTAAAGTAAGTTCTTTATTTTAAAAATTGAATCGCCAGTCCAGGTTCAATGCAGGATACAGGATGCTTGGGGCTTTTGCACTGGGATGACCCAGAGGGATGGTACGGGGAGGGAGGTGGGAGGTGGGTTCAGGATGGGGAACACGTGTACACCCGTGGCCGATTCATGTTGATGTATGGCAAAACCAATACAATATTGTAAAGTAATTAGCCTCCAATTAAAATGAATACATTTAAATTAAAAAATAGATTTAGATGGACAGAACAATTGCAAAGATAACATGGAAATTTTCTTACATCCCCCACCTTATCTTGTAGTTTCCCGCATCTTACATCAGCATGGCATGTACCTCTGTCACGATGAATGAACCAGTACTTACACCGTATCATAACAACTCTACACGTTATTAAGTTTTCCTTAGTTTCTTGCTAATGTCCTCTGCCTCTGTAACCCATCCGCATCACATTTAGGAATCTTATTTCCTGGGGCTCCCCTTGGCTGTGACAGTTTCTCAGACTTTTCCTGTTTTTGGTGACTGACAACTTTGGGAAGCACTGGTTGCACCTCCCAGTTGGGTTGTGTTCACTGACTTGTGGCTGGGCGGGGTTTCGGGGCCTGGGGAGGGCGGCCACAGCCCTGACATCCATCAGAGAAGCCCATCAGGTTACCTTTCCTGTTTTCAGCATTTTGTGTCCTAAGAACTTTTTAAGCATGAGGCTGTTTAACAGTTTTTTTCCTACTACATTTTCATGTAGAAAATGTTTACTTTTAGCTTTTACGTTTGTGTCTGTAAAGAATTTTGAAATAATTTTGTGTGTGGTGTGAGCAAAGTGTTGTAGTTCTTTTTATTTAAGCTGTATGAGCATAGAGTTTTTGCAGCATTACTTTTAGAAAAGAACATTCTTTCCCTGTTGAATTGCCATGATAACTTTACAAAAAAGCACTTGACATTTTATTAGCCTGTTATTAAATTATCCCTTCTGTTTAATGAATGTGTCTCTGTGCTTATGCTAATCACATTTCTGTAACTGTCTAAATTTCTGTAACTGTGTGGTAATTCTTGGAGTCAAGTAAGATAAGTGCTCAAATCTTGTCCTGCTTTTTTTCAAAACTATTTTGGCTGTACCACAGCTTTTACATTTTCAGATATATCTTTAGAATCAAATGGTCAGCTTCTACAAAGATCAGCTGTTGGGAGATTTTTTGGATTCTATTGACTCTATATATCCACTTTGAAGAAATACCATATCATAGTCAGAGAATATACTTTATATAATTTCAGTGTTTAAAAATGATGACTAATTCTATGGCTCAGCACGCGCTCTGTCTTAGTCAGTGTCCCTTTGAAAATATTTCATTTCTTTTTAGTTTGAAAGTTATTTTTTCTGGCTTGAAAATTCTACTTGGACAGTTTAAGCATGCTATTCCATTCTCTCCTGGCTGAATGCATTTCCACAAAAAATATGCTCTAATAATAATAGTTTTTCTCCTACACTGAATGTGTCTTTTTGCTCTGCCTGATTTTATGATTTTCTTTTGCTCACAGAAGTTCATATGTTTTATTATAAATTGTCTTCCTGTGAGTATTGTGGCTTTTAAAGTGTCTTTTCTGCTTGAGGGGCATGGATCTTCTTGAAAGATCTTCTTTGAACAATAATGTATACTCTGAGTGATTAGAAAAGACTTCCCACTCTACTAATAAGAAATCATATAATTTCTAGGCCTGCATCTTAGTTTGTTAGTTAACTGTTGCCACACTTGTGGAATTTCATCCTATGTTTGTAAATTCAGGTCTTTGCATTTGACAAAGTGTAAGGGAACTGCAGGTCAGATTTCTGTAGTTTTGTCTGTGTGACTAGAGATCCCACTTTCTATTTTGTTAGACCCAAATTATGCCTTTATCTATAAAGCTGTTTGAATAATAAGTATCATCTCATTTGTTCTACTTTTCTCCCAAAGATCACAGTTCTATGTCCTTATTATCTAATATACAGGATCTTTTATGTGTATATGAAACATATACTAGGAATATATATATATATATGCAGGTCAAGAAGCAACAGTTAGAACTAGACATGGAACAACAGACCGGTTCCAAATCAAGAAAGGAGTATATCAAGGCTGTATATTGTCACCCTGCTTATTTAACTTATATGCAGAATACATCATGTGAAATACTGGGCTGGATGAAGTGAAAGCTGGAATCAAGATTGCCAGGAGAAATATCAATAACCTCAGATATGCAGATGACACCACCCTTATGGCAGAAAGTGAAGAAGAACTAAAGAGCCTCTTGATGAAAGTGAAAGTGAAAAGGCTGGCTTAAAGGTCAACATTCAGAAAATGATGATCATGGCATCTGGTCCCATCACTTCATGGGAAATAGATGGGGAAACAGTGTCAGACTTTATTTTGGGGGGCTCCAAAATCACTGCAGATGGTGACTGCAGTTGTGAAATTACAAGACACTTGCTCCTTGGAAGAAAAGCTATGACAAACTTAGGCAGAATATTAAAAAGCAGAGGTCTTTGCCAACAAAGGTCCATCTAGTCAAAGCTATGGCTTTTCCAGTAGTCATGTGTGGACGTGAGAATTGGACTATAAAGTAACCTGAGTACCAAAGAATTGATGCTTTTGATCTGTGTTGTGGAGAAGACTCTTGAGGATCCCTTGGACTACAAGGAGATCCAACCAGTCCATCCTAAATGAGATCAGTCCTGAGTGTTCACTGGAAGGACTGATGTTGAAGCTCAAACTCCAATATTTTGGCCACCTGATGCAAAGAGCTGACTCATTTGAAAAGATTCTGATGCTGGGAGGGATTGGGGGCAGGAGGAGAAGGGGACGACAGAGGATGAGAGGGTTGGATGGCATCACTGACTGGATGGACATGAGTTTGGGTAAACTCCAGGAGCTGGTGATGGACAAGGAGGCCTGGAGTGCTGCAGTCCATAGGGTCGCAAAGAGTCGGACATGACTGAGTGACTGAACTGAACTGATAAATCTATCTATCTATCTATTGCTATTTGAGTATGTTGATTCATTTTCAAATTTTTTACTTGTTTACTTTTGGCTGTCCTGGGTGTTCGTTGCTGCA